>JASSUY010041584.1:9149-65250 GCA_032466535.1 Forpus xanthops
CAGTATCTGAAGGGGGCCTATAGGGATGCTGGGGAGGGACTCTTCATGAGGGACTGTAGTGATAGGACAAGGGGTAGTGGGTTCAAATTTAAACAGGGAAGTTTAGAGATTGGATATAAGGAAGAATTTCTTTACTGTAAGGTTGGTGAGGCATTGGAACGAGTTGCCCAAGGATGTTGTGAATGTTCAATCCCTGGCAGTGTTCAAGGCCAGGTTGGAAGGAGTCTTGGGTGACACGGTCTAGTGTGAGGTGCCCCTGCCCATGGCAGGGGTTTGGAAGTAGATATCTTAAGGTCCTTTCCAACCCAAACTATTCTATGGTTCTATGCTATGTGATATGGCAATTTCATTTTGATGGTTTAAATTGATACAGACAATATCTGCTGGAGGTGCTGGTAAAAGTTCTCACAGAACTGTATTTGCTGAATGAAGTAAACCACTCTGTAAACTAAACACTTTATTCAAAAGAACAGAACAATCAAAACACAAAGCACCACAAGTAAATTTGTAATACCGTAAAATGTCAGTACTTTGTCAGTGGGATTAAGTTCTGTGGTTAGGATGGAAAAATAATTATCCATCAATCCCAGTAAAGTGTTTTTTTGCTCATGCATACTCCATGACAAAGTAGAGTATTTAGAGTATTTTGTTTAATTCTGAAGAAGATTATCACCTACCAGAAAAGGGATATAAAAATGCAGTAAATCAAATTCTGAGCAAGAACACCAACTTCATTTTGGTTCTGGTATTTTCCTTTTTTTAGTTTAGTTTTGTAGTGACAGCTTTTTAAAAGGTAATCATGTTGTTTGAACATAGAAGAGACAACACCTGGCACTTAGAATTCTATGTTGTTTATGAAGTCTCATGGAAATAACAATGATTTGATTAATAGGCGTCAAGCGGAAACTACTAGTCATAACATGATAGCAAAGAGAAAAATGATTAATCAAAGGAACAGAGTTATATGACTTCAAAGCTAGGTTGGGGTGGAAATTCATATGTCCACAAGTCTCCTTATAGATACAACTCCATAAAGAAACTATTTGGGAACCAAGCGTAACTCTACATTTGTATTTTAGGATTGTGCCTCTGTGGGTTCCTGTTTACAGCACTTTGGTTCATACCATGGTGCAGTCTTCAGACATTCAGACTGGACTAATTCCATACAAAACTAAACCAGGAGCACCAGCCACTGCCAGTTTTCATGCCATGAGTCCATGAGTCCACACTAGACCTAGGTCATCACAAACCCTTCTGATATGGGTATGACATGGACAGTATGATGTTATGATGCTCAGCACTAACTCCTTTGACCTACAGATGCACTCCTTTTTCTATAGGTCTACTCCTACCACACAACCTTCCACCAAGTTTTCTCAGCTCTGACAGTAGAGTCTTGCTTTACCATAGAGTAACATGAATTTCACGTTGCAAAAAGTTTGCAAGAGTAAAATTTTTGCAAGGGGAGCCTGTGCTATCACTTTTTTGGTTCTGTGACTTTGTCGCTTCAAAAGCACAATGGAAATACTTTGGTTTTGATACAATCTTATTACCAATTGGATACTGGCAAGACAGCACTTACACTTTCAGTAGGTTGTAGTTGATTTATGCAGTAAAACTACGCCGCGAAGTTAACTCTCATGATATGCATAAGAATTTAGCTGATGACAACTCAAAACCATAACAATTTACATTCTTAATGTGTTGAATTATTACCCTAGTGCTCAACAAATATATATATTGTATGCAGCTTAATACCAAAAAAGCCATACACTGCTTCAAAAATTTCACAGTATTAGAAAACAAAGGCAAACAAATAAGGTAATAGAATAGAGAAAAACCATATTATTTTACCATCATGGAATTTCAGCGCCATTGCACTGCTTGCTTGCTGGCAACTCAGTTTATCTTCTACTCCCTCATGAACCCATTACCCCTTATCCTATCAATACAGTCCCTTATGAAGAGACACCCCCCCCCTCAGCATCCCAATAGGACCCCTTCACATATTGGAAGGCTGCTATGAGGTCCCCATGCAACCTTCTCTTCTCTAGGATGAACAGACTCAACTCTCCCATCCTATCTTTATACAGGATGTGCTCCAGTCCCCTGATCATCCTCGTGGCCCTCCTCTGTACTTAATTCACAGAATCATAGAATAGTTAGGGTTGGAAAGAACCTTAAGAACATCTAGTTCCAACCCCCCTGCCAAGGGCAGGGACACCTCCCACTAAACCATGTCACCCAAGGCTCTGTGTTCCAACACTTCTGTGTCCTTTTTATGTTGAGGACACCAGAACTGCACACAAGACTCCAAGTGAGGTCTCACAAGAGCAGAGTAGAGGGGCAGGATCACCTTCCTCATTCTGCTGGTCACACTCTTTTTGATGCAGCCCAGGTTGGCTTTCTGGGCAGCAAGCACACACTGCCAGCTCACGTTCATTTTCTCATCGACCAACACCCCGAAGTCATTTTACACAGGGCTGCTCTGAATCTCTTCTCTGCCCAAGCTCTAGCAAGGGGTAGCGTGTTCAAACTTAAACTGGGGAAGTTTAAATTGGATATTAGGAAAAAATGCTTTCCTGTAAGGGTGGTGAGGCACTGGAATGTGTTGCCCAGGGAAGTTGTGAATGCTCCATCGCTGGCAGTGTTCAAGGCCGGGCTGGACATAGCTTTGGGTGGCATGGTTTGGTGGGAGGTGTCCCTGCCCATGGCAGGGGGGGTGGAACTAGATGACCTTAAGGTCTTTCCAACCGTAACTATTCTATGATTCCCTTTCCATGTCTCAATTTTTGATTTCTCCTAAGGTTCAATTCAAATTTTCCATTGATCCCTTTTCCAACTTTTGGGAAATTCAGACACAATAAAGGAAATAGACAACCGAAGGAAGCAGAGGAATAAAGCTGACTAAAGAGAGCAAAGTCTCCCTCAGACCTGTAACTTAGAAGAAAGGCACTTTCAAGGAATGTATCTTTGGTGATATCAGTATGGATGCTTTTCATGGGGAAAGTAAATTGAGGGAAAGCAAAGAATGAAAGAGTCCCAGTGGAACAGGTGAAGAATGAGAGATTAAAAGGTGGAGGGGGAATCAAAGCAAAAAGATAAGTAATACACATCAGGCTTTGAAAACAAGAGAGGAAAGAGAGGAAAAAAAAGAAGCAGGAAGCAAATGATAAAAGATGTTTCAATGAAGAGCTCGGTTAAGCATTCCATTTAAAATGTGAAGTACCTACAAATTATAAAGCATGTATCCTAATCTTTGAACAGCTTCAAAAATAACTATTAACCTTGAACGAGTTACAAGTCGCACTTGTGAAACCTGAAGCTTCATTTTGAAGACTAAGCAAAGACAAAAGCAGAATTTGTTGAAATGCATTACTTGTCCGCTACTTCTGAAGCACTGTAATTGTGCTTACTCTGTATTCCTGCATGCAACATTGAATTCATCCAGTCTGCTGCCAGGTTTTCATTCCATATTGTATATTATTGAAGTGTAAAACTGCTGAGTATGTTCCAGGGTGATTTTAATCATATTATAGAATATCTTCCAAGCTCATATAATCAAATGTCTTTAATCGCAGCAATCAAACGTATTATCAGTTTACTGTTGCTAACCCACAGCCAGTACAGAAATCCCTGTCTGAACTACAGCATGGAATAGCTGGATCTGCTAGTTATACATTAAGCCACCCTTACTGCAAAATGCCTTTCAATTTAGGTATAAATATTTTTATAGCATAATAGAATACCAGGTTGGATCATTTGGCTCAACCTTTCTTGGCAAAAGTATGATCTAGACTGGGTGGCCCAGAACTCTCTCCTGTTGAATCTTAAAAGTGTCTAATGTTGGGGAGTCACCACTTCTCTGGGGAGAGGATTCCAGTATCTGGTTGTTCTCATAGTGAAAAATTTTCCTGTGATGCCCAGTTGGAATCTCCCCAGCAGTAACTTGTGTCCATCACCCCTCATCTTCTCCATGTGACTCCTTGTGAAAAGGGAGTCTCTATCTTCTTTGTAGCCACTCTTTAAACACTGGAACATGGTGACAAGGTCTCCCCTGAGCCTTATTTTAATACAGGCTGAACAGCCCCAGCTCTCTCAATCTTTCCTCATACGGCTTCCCAGTCCTTGGTTCACCTTTGTGGAGTTTCTCTGGACCCTCTCTAGCCCCTTCACATCATTTTTGTATAGCAGCAACCAAAATTGAACACAGTACTGCAGGTGTGGCCTGACCAGCATAAGTAGAGAGGGACATCATTATCTCTGCTGATGATGCCCCTTGTTGATGCAACCCAGCATCCCGCTGGCTTTCTTTGCCTCAGCCACATACTGTTCACTCCACTTGAGCTTGTGTTCCTCAGGATCCTTTCCACAGAGCTGCTCCCCAGTCAAGCAGATCCCAGCCTGTGCTGTCCTCTTGGATTATGTTTATCCATGTGCAAGACCTTAGACTTATCTTTATTGAACTTCATTGGGTTCTTAATCCACACTTCTAGCCTATCCAGGTTATCCTGCAGGGGTCTCTCCCTTCCAAAGTGTCCACTTCTCACAATGCTATTTCTTTATTTCAGGTCCCTTTTACAAGCAGGGGGAAAGTATCTCTGGAGAGGACTAGGGCAAACCTTTGAAGCACATACATAATCAGACACCGTCTTACATTCTGGACAAACCTCCAGTAACTAAATCCAACCTGTCAACTCAAACTGAGTTTGACTGACGTCCAGGTAAAACCTAAGACTTACTAAGAGTAAGCTAAACTAAGGCAAGCCAAAGAGACTGTGGAGTGACCATCCTTGGAGAGGGCAAGGCACCAAGTAACCTAACCTAACACTGAAGATAGCTTTGCTTTGAACAGATTTGAACTGGATAACATCCACTGATTCATTCCATTCTAAATTCTTCTCTGATTCTGTATTAATGCAATAATGGGTGATCATAAACTTGAATTCTATGTGCTAATGTTGAGAATAAAAAAAAAACACCTAATGTTATTACGCTATTGAGAATACAATTCACGGTGAGAACTTCTGAGATCATTAAGTTTCCTTGTTAAGTACACTGAGTCTGATTATTTAAATAAATTATAATTTCTTACTAATCAGGCAATCTTTGCAGCACAATACAACAAGAAGCTGCCATAGTTACACAAGTGAATCAGTTTGAGGAGGCTGTGTGAGTTGTCATGATATTAGAAATTCTATTTAGGGAAATAATTATCCACACATGATGAAAATGATCAATCACCTCGAAGTTAGTAACAAATGCGCAGTGCTATATGGCTCATTAGTATCCATGATGCAGATACACAAAACAAAGTTTCTTTGTCACTGATAGTTACAATTGCTGCAATATGGTTTTGCTTGACTGAAACAGATAAGAGTTCTGTGGAAGAAGAAAACATCCTCTTCTTGCATCCCAAAATAGTGTGAGGAGTCAGGATTCTTGTGCTGTTGGAAGCCTCATCACCTGTGATACATTCTGAATATCTGACAGTATTGTGAAAGTAACTCCCCCTCAGCTAGCATGAAATAATAGACATGTCTGGCAGGACAACTCAAAATGTACCAGTGACATAAGTACTGGAATATTCACAATTGGATAAGATCGGCAAGCTCCTCGGAGGACCTAGTGCTGGGTAATTTTAGCATTTCAAAGACAGGAACGGGATTCATTGACAATACTGACATGAAAGACTGAGTCACTGACAGAGTCACTTATTGACAAAGATCTTTAAATACCTTCCCCAACTGCATTATGCTCTGAAGTTACACAGCTTGGAAAATCATAGTTCAAGAAGAGGTCTGAGTTTAAGCAGATTGGGATGAACCTTGGGCTACCAGCACCTGCGTATAGAAATAGATAGAACTCTTGTCCTTAAGAAACTATCTTGTTTATTATTAAAACAGTTACCTAATTACAAAGGCAGCCCTATTTCTCTGCAATACCATGATTCATTATGTGAACTGACCTCAATCCACAACTGATTTTTGTAATTACTTTATTTTGTCGTTGTTTTAACTGTGGGAATGGACATGCTGCTGTTACTGAACACAAAACGCTTCTTCCAGATCCAGGACTGGTTTCTCTATCAGCCATTAGATTCATGTTTTTCTTGAGATGGTTTTCTGGCAATTTCTATCTATTCTGGCTGTGTCTACATTAGTAAGTAGTGTAGTATAATAGCAAGAGGGGAAATTAAGATAACTGCAAGATTTTACAACATTCATGAAATCCTGAATTCAGTAGAAAAATGTCAAAATCACAGTCAAAAGAATCTTAAAACCGAATATTTGAAATACTAACTCATTTTTTAGCAATTAAAATTTGTCCAGAATTAAATATAACAGCAAGTTTCGGACCACTCAGTATGATCTAACCCCACTGATATGTAAGTTTTGCAGTTTTGTGAGTGTCAGAGGAAAGAGCCTCCTTATAACTTACTAGTTGGACACCAGCAAACCTTACTCAAAGATGGATCACAGTTTAGCATTGTCTACATAAATATCCTCAAAAAGACAAATTCACCCCTCAAACCTCTAAAAAGCTAAGCAAAATCCATTACAGATACATGCTGCAAAATTGGATTTGAATTTGTAGGCTGGGGAAAAAATTAGATGTTAATTCTGGACTTTTATTTGTACCTCCAAGAAGGAGAATTGTTACCACTGCTGCTGAAGATGTGACCTGATGTGTGCGTGGACAAAAATTACAAAAACAGTGATAAAAGATAACAGCCAAACTTATAATTTTCTGAGTTCAATTGCTTATGAAAGAATATGCATGTAAATACACTGCCTCAAGGCAGGATTACCGTAATGTTGTGATAAAAGGTCAAACATTTCAATTCAGATATTTGGCATTTCTAAACTTATCATTTGGCATTACTTATTTCTCAGGACACATTCTGGACGTCAAAATGTTGTCTGCTGAAATACATCTAATAAAAAGCTTCCATTCTGATTATCTAACCATGTACTTGCCACAGTTAAAACCAGAAGGGTCTCAATTTTTTATACATACCATGAGAAAAATGAAAGAGCAAATAGAGTTTAACAAGGGATCACGTAAGCTAAAGCCTCTGCAACCAAAAGAATATCTGCAACTGAGCATGTGCAATACAAGTGTCCAACTAACAACAAAATCATCCTGAGAGTGAACCAGAGATCAGCAATGGAAAGAATGAACACCATCCAGAGTTGTTATCTTGAGCTGCTTTGACTATAAAAAACAGAAGAACAAGTCAGATGATATCTGCGAACTCAAGAAGAACAGCTTATCACTCAACATATTTCTGTTTGGTAGGAGAAAGCATAAAGCAATGACTTTATGAGGCAAACTCTACTGAAATGTAATTTGGAATGATCAAAACATATTTTGGTTGAGAAAATGTCTATTTAACATATATTTTAGACTTTCAAATATTTTCCTCACAAGCTATTTCCCCTGATGTTTATTAACTTACCATTCATTAAAGAGTTCCAATATTTGCAGACTGCCTCAGAAAACCCATTAATTACCTCCTAAGAACACTTTGCCAATTAGCATGTATGACACCTATCACAACGGAGCTCTGAACTGTGCTGGCGTTACCTGCTTTCTTCTGCAATAAACTCCACTGTTATCATCATTACTTGTAACAGCCACTCTGCGTAGACATTTTACAACACCCCAGTAAAACACCACGTTTTAAAACTGTCATCTCTTTAGGAAACAATGTCTTCACAATCCAATTAGAAGAAAACTAAGTTACAGGTTCACTAAGTTAATAAGCGAGTTCCACAAATTTAAAACTCAGTGATGTTTTTCACTCCTTAATAGAGCTAGCTAATAGAAAGCGAAATTCATCTATACCTAATAAGATATCTCTTTAAACCTTGCTTCTACAAGGTGCACTGACACGCAGGAGATTCATATGCAGCATATCAAAGTAAGAATTTCCCTGTTTTGCTATTAGGGCGAGTTTGATTTAAAAATGAAGAAAAACAACCTATAGACTGACAGGGGATGATTTACTACTAAGATCTCATTCATTCAAATGAAAAGATGACAATGCCTTTGAAATAAAAGCAAAAACGCTGATACCAAATCTTAGTTCTGAAGAGGAATACAATCTACACAGTGCACGGCTAAAATATCCATAGGTTACTTATAATATTCACAATTAGTAGCAGCCTACACTACCATCACAAACTGCACTAAAGCCTTTTTTTATGTGAAAACCTTCTTTCATTTCCAACTAAGAATGTAAAAATATACCACCTTAACTAAAATATGAATTGCATCACAACTAAAAATATACTGGTATCTATATGTGTTCCTCCACTGAAGCCATTTTTAGCATTAGAACCAGGCAGTATCCCAAAAGCTCTTTCAAGAATTAACAGGAAGAAGAAAGGCTCAAAAATATCTATTCTACTTAGGTCAGGCAGCCTCATGTAGCATCGTATGATTCCTACAGGCTGCCAGGCAACAACACACTATCTGGCAATTCTTATCTCCACTTTCTCCAATTCCCAAATTCAAGGAGTAGAAAAGTAGGAAATGTGCATTAATGAACAGAACATTCCCCTTTGTGCACCTTCATCCTATATTCCCTCCATACACAAACACTGTTTCTCTTCTCTCGTTTCAGGTTTTGCAGATTTTTTTACTTTTAAAGGTTAAATTCTTGGAGTAAAAACAACAGCAACAACAAAACCAACACCACAACTTCCAAAACAACCAAAAGGGGGAAATCAGAGAAAAATGCATGAAAACAGTTCAGTAGTAAATCAATAGTATAGCCCAAAGGACTGCTAACAGGTATTCACTGCTTTCAAAATATCTTGAAATGATTTGAATATTGCCTAGCAACACCAACACTATTTAAAGGGCTGTGAGAATAACATATGCATGAGTAGGTCCAAAAAATAACAGCTTCATGACATTCAAACCAGTAAAGCTGGGTGATTCTGTCTTATGCCCTTGCTCTCTCGTAAGAGCAAGTTCTCAACACAGAACCCAAATAAGATTTATAGGACCAGTATGTAGAAGACTAAAATCAAGTTGCGCTTCTGGCTTTAAACTGCTTGAAAGAATACAGTTCTAATAAATAGGTTAGCACTAAACTTGTTGTTTCTCCTTTGGCAGGAGAAAGTACTACATTACCAGATTCTGACCTGCGCCCATGAAACCCCGGAACAGCTTTGAAAGTGGATAAATTGCTTAATAGATTAAATAGGCAGGAAAAAAATAGATGCAGTGGGAGTCCTGTTACTATATCAGATTATGAAGAGGGGACCGGAGAGGTGACACACAGATAATCATGCCAGCCTAACTTCTCACAACATCCTACTCCACTCCCACACAGCGTTGGACTATGCAAACAAGATATCAAGTCTCCAAAATAAAACGGTGGTAGCAAGTCTCATAGAATCCTTTTATTAAAGATAAAATAGAGAATGGGTCTTTATACAGTTTGGCTTTATCAGCTTAATGCAATGTAACTGCTGCATGTGGTTAGAGTTAACCGAAAGGGATTGAAGACGAGATTCCAGCAACTAAACAAAATACAACTGATACACATTTTATCATGGGACACAATAGCAGACAGTATCAGAGGAAAAAAATAATATAGGGAGTGGAGATTTGGGGATATTATTCTTTGAAAAAGGTAAATCATGGGCATGAAAGGGATGAGAACTTCAGAGCTACTGCAGAGAGTTTGGTAACAGAAGCCATTTGCGAGGCACTGTGAGTTTTATTCACCTAAAAAATCCCCAAACAATGCTGCAGGGCTGCCACCTACTGGAGCTTGGCAATATACAAACACAAAGGACCGATAAACCCGACTGACGGATGGAGATAAAGCAGAGGGAGTGCCTGGTTGCAAGGGAAATGGTGATATTTATAGTAAGTTTATCCAGATAAAATTGGATTAGATTCAGGCACCTGAGATAAGAACACTCTAAGTCCTTGAGGCAAAATGAGACTTCAGGATTCAGATTTCACCCCTTCTCTACACTTCATAGGTTGGTCTTTTTTCTAAAGGGCTTGAGCAATAGTTCAAGCTATGTATAAAACAGAAGAGCAAACAGAATGTACATGCCAGCCCAGAAGCATTCATACTAGCATAATACAAATCAGTCATAAATCTCTATCATTATCAGAATTATGACACTATGAAAACATCAGAAAAGCCATGAACTGAAGTGAGGTTTTCAGTATTTCTGTCTAATGGAAAAATTAGCTTTATTTTTATGCCAATTGACCAAACTAACCTTCGTTTCATGTCTGAAGAATATAGCTTTTCCAAATATGACAGAATTTCAGAACCAAAACAGCATCTATTGTCTTACAACTTAATGTACTACCTCATGCTTTCCTTTTCTCTTTACTGCTCTATATCTTCTTTGTCTCTACCTTTTCATCTTCTTCCTGCGGTTCCCCTTACTTTTAATGTTTCCATGGCAATGACAGCAAAAGAAAAGCTTAAATATCCTTTGTGCATTTCTTTTTCTCACATGAAATTCTGGAAGACAACTGAGGAAATAATATCACATATCCCTGAGATGCAAGAGTCAGCACAATAATTCATTATGTGATCAAGGAGAGTTGACAGCTAACAGCTATTTGTAAGCTCCTCTTTATAAACATTTAAACTAACAGTTCTAAAGTGATCATGTTTAAAAAGTAGAGGGGAAGGTATGAAAGGATAATCCAGTGGAAAGCAAAAGTTACACTATTTAATTAGAGCTCAAAGTGTTAGAGCTTATTGTATACCTCGAGGACAACCTCCAAAGTGCACTCTGCGTCTTTTTCATTGCAGTCTTTACATTATGCCAAAAGTTGAAGGTCTACAGTTAAGAATAAATGAAGTTTTGAATCTGAAGTGAAAAATCAAGAAAGCCAGTTGGAGCAGCCTGTCCAACCTCTGCCTTCTTAAAGCACCCAGTTCTCCTTTAATAGCTCATTAACTTGAAAAGGAGTTCTACTATCAGGCTGCAATCACCACAGCTCAACCACCTGGCAGATGCACTAAATAGGTAACTGAGACTGTTTATGGTACAGATACTTTACAATTCAACAAAAAAAGAATTCAATCTCTTTTGCAAAAACCTTTTCCTAAAGCACCATGGATCAATAGCAGACATTCCCAGCTCTTTCATGTTAAAAAAGACATACTGCATGTGTTCGACACAACTCTAAGAAATACTTAAAGTTTGCATGCTAATGCAATCAAGAGAACATACATTCTGGGGAACTCAAAATGTGCCACTTTCGCACTTGCAAGGGAGGGCCATCGGTAAACCTGTGCTTTTTGTTCCTGCTCCTCCAAGTCCTATTTTGGTGAGTATATTTCCTCTGAAAATGGAAAATTGGGAGACCCAGGATCATAGAATCATAAAACAGTTAGGGTTGGAAAGGACCTTAAGATCGTCTACTTCCAACCTCTCTGCTGTGGGCACATTAATTAACCTCATAATCCAGCTTTTAGTGTTGCAATGGACAGGAACATCCAAATCACTGCATTGCTCCCAATTCTATTTGATTTAGAAATAGTGAAGACCAAAGGTAATTTAACTCTCTCTCAAACTTTTCCTCTAGATATCTACTTTAAAGTCCTTTGGTCCCTTTCTTTAGAAAGAGGAATTTGCTGCAAGGTTTCTCTTTCCATTTCTTGTTTCAGTATTCGAAATCTGGTAAATGCTGGTACACTGATATTTAGAGAACTGGTCTATTTTCAGAGGAAAAAGATACTAATGCTTCTCAGGGAGTTCAAGTACCAAATATATGTGCAAGGCTGCACAATATATACAAGGCTGTAAACCCTAAAAATTCCAGTTCCGTGACTTAGATGAACTATTTCCCTTCAGCATTGTTAATTTAATCACATACGGAAGAATATAAACCATCTATCAAAAACAGGAGGGTCTGAAATAATAAGGAAACTTGCTATTTCTTACCTATATAGAATACATCTTAACTTGAAAGGTTCTAAGAGCTTGGGGCTATTTTTTTTTCCTCTCTACCTCTAGTCCAGAAAAGATCCATCACCACCTTGATCAATGCAAGAATGCTCCAGTGGTTTACTCTTGCAAATATTACTGATCAAACAGGCTTGGGTGTGACAAATCAACATCATTCCCCTATATATTTGCATCTTAAAGAGCACTAATTAACCCTTAAATCGTATTTTGATCCACAGGGAGTTTATACATGTAACCACAAAAACCACAAGCTTTCCAATATTAAAGTTGTGCACATGTTTAAAGCAGCCCTTCATAAGAAGAAGATAAGCATTAGAAAGTGGACCTCACTTATGACTGATTTGCATCCCATGTCCACAACTGCTTACACAATTTACCTACTGACATGAAGGTTTCTTATAAATAAGAAATCTGGAATGCATATGGAAGGAGTTGATATACGGATTTGTTTCCAGAAAAATAAGAATACTGGGTTGTTTTACATATCTAACCACCTATTTAATGTTCATAATAGAGTTTATATAATTTGAGCAATCCATCTTTATAGACTTTTTCTGTGACTAATTTCATTGTTTTCCCCCAGTAAGTACTCGCAAAGTGACAATAGTTGGAAGAAATGATGACATAAGGATATACTAAGTTATATTTCAGAATACAACGTATGACACCATACGTTCTTCTTAATCAGTAAAATACATGTGTATTTGTTTTTAGGCTTGGTGGGCTTTTTTCTTCACTTTGCAAAGATTATTGCTACTTATGGAACAAGCTTAATTTTGAAACCTTTCTGGCCTCCTTGCCCTCTGATGCGAGTTTTCTGTAGAAGGAACTAGAGAGTTCTATCACTCTGACTTGGAAATCTTCACAGTTACAAGTCACATTAAGGAGTTTGGATTGCAGCCTATGAACTCTGTTCTGTTAGAAACCTGGGACAGAATAAATTTCCACCAAACAAAACTGTTTTCTTCCAGAAGCAGTTCTTTCCAAGAATAAAGCAGAATTTAATTGCAAGGCAAGAAAACCATTTCAGAAGATTAATATTTTGTTCATTCTAACACACACATATTGACTCCTCTCTTTATTAACTCCTCTAAGTATCAGCTTAGTTCCAAAAATCTCCTGTTTTCACACAAGAGTCTGTCTTGCACAGATCCATTCCCTAGTTTTGTATTCATTTGTGCATTCTGCTCAGGCAGTTGACAGTCCTTTCTCCAAATCCTATCCCTTATTTTCAAGATGCATCCCTTAACTGCCAACAGGTTTTTGGTTGTTTTCTTTGCCTCTTTTTCGATACTGACACCTGAACTGCTGGGTACTAAATCAGTACCTTTCTCATAAATAATTACCCCAGCTATTTAGGTTTAAGCATTTCCAGTTCTAGGTCATTATTTTGACTGTCACCCATTTTAACCTGACATAACACAGACTAGATCACCATAAACAGGCGGTCATAATAAAGTATTAATGAAATAATGATACAAATACATTCACACAAGCATGGAACTGGTCTCTGTTGGTTGGTCTTTCTTTTCTGGACAAGTCAGCATATAGGTCTGCTTGCACTGACAGATCTGAAGCCCTAGAGACGTAAATAAATGGAAGAGAGAATCATTCTGGAGTCAGAACAATTTCAAGCCATTTCCCTCATGCTTCTGGTTACCCAATAGCTTTCTGTATTAATTTCTATTCCCTTGGCACTCAGTCCCTTGCTAATGCAGGTCCATCATTACTCTGCTCATTTACTGAAGTATTAATTTTAAAACACTGTTTTACAACACAAAGAACTACTATTTCTCACCTGCCAACACATCACTGTACCAACTTCTAAAGAGACAAATAACACACATATCTTTTAGGGCCGGGAACACAGACTCCAGCAGCATGATATAGCTACTAGCATCATTTCTCAAATAAGCTGAAGGCCAAAGAAACACAGATTCCTATGAGAATAGAAGTGAACAGCTAGGAGTGAGAATAGGCCAAATACCTATTAAAATCAAGAACAACATGGCTCAGTCCTAGATGCCCGGCAGCTGACTACAACCAGTTTTAAGTGATGCAATCCCTGTCTGATACCTTACAATGCCAACATGATGGTACGAGTGATAAGGAATGGAAGAATGGATTTGTCCACCAGGGAATCTAATCCCAATGGATTATTTCAACACAGAAAGGCTAAAGTAAGAGGAAACTCTCTGACAGTGGAAAATACCAATTTAATTCATCCTCTTCTCAGGGCATTACGAGAGTCTGAATGATTTTTCCATAGATTTATTTTTAACAGGGAAATAAACTCTTGCAATAAAATGTGTTTAATATCAGGACACTCATAAATGTATCGTCCAGAACTGCACATTCTCATACTCTTACATTTAACTCAGGTTAAAATGACAAAAACTAAGAATCAGAGCTGGCAGTATAGAACAATAAACTAAATACAACAAAAAATAAGAGAAAATCAACAGTTAGAGAAGTCCGCATCACTCTAAAAGGCATTTATAAAGAAAAACGACGCAAAGGACAATTTAAACTGCTAATTTCAAAAAAAAATGTGAAGGTTGTCTATTAGAAATTATTCTTAATGGTATTTGTGACACCTCAATTTGCCTATTTAAAATAAATACATTCCAATTATTTTTTTAAGTGCTCTTCTCCCACTCTTCAATGATCCAGGCTCATTTAACAACTCGTAGTCAAACACGTTCCAAACTGCACAGCATTATTACAGGCAAAAAATAATTCTGCTATTCTAAATAAAGTGGCTGGCAATTAGTGATTTCAGTTGGCCTTTCCCCCACAGTGCTTAGCAGAATGTTGTATTTAAGCCTTAGTAAAATGTGCCGAGAGTCTAAAATCATAAATATAGAGTTCCTTTGCTAATTCTCTTTCAAAGTCAGATAGAGATAACATTAATGTGGAAACAATCTTAGACAAAAGAAATGGAAAGACTGTATTGGGTTATATATCCCAAGAAATCCTTCTATTAATGTACCACCACTGTCTGTATTAATTTTCGGTATTCCAGAGGAGTACTTCCTTAACACTAAGCTAAACCTTATTTCTACATAAGAGTATTTTGAAACCTACAGGGTCAAGAGAAAATTAAAATAACCCCTTTCAGAGTATATTTATATGTATTAAAGTTAAGCTTCCCCTCTGAGTTTAAACTCCTCACGCATCTTTTTCACACACTAGGAAATTCACTGCTTCATTTAGGAGTAATAGTCTATTCATATTTCACAGCCTGGAGAAAACATGGTTTAACTAGAAGCTAACCTGAGATTCTTCAAATTATATTCTCAGCTCATTTCTACATTAATATCAGCCCTTTTTTTTTATATATAATACTATAATATTAAAAATAAAGCTTATTTATTTTGATCTTGCACCAAAACTAAAGGTAGCATCTGATTCTGATGTTGCTACTCAATGATAACACAATGCAAGTGCGTCACACAATGCAAGTGCATCACACAATGTCATACTTTCAATTTGCTTGGAAAAAAAGCAGTGAGCTAAGCTATAGCCTTAAACATGACTGGCACAGACTGCCTTAATGTCTTCAAAGGTTTTTACTTCTGGAAGAGGAATCAGCAGAGGACACAAAACCTCAGAGCAACTTCACAGTCATCCTTCTGCTATGTTTCCAGAGGAAGAAATTTTATATGGGAAAGAAAAAACGTCCTATCAATAACCTCAACTATATTCCTTGGAGCCATGCATACACAGTTAAAAGCAAAATACACATTCTAGCCCGCCTGTTCCTTGCTCTTACTGCATATTCAAAGATGATTTAAAGCACTTTTTATAGCAAAATTGCTTTAGATTCTGCAAGCTATACAGCCCACATGAAATAGGGAAACAAAGACTAGACCCAAAGACTCATATTATTCTTTCTGATATGCTATAAAAGCTGCAAAAGTAGAGAAATCAATCACAGAATCATAGAAACCTAGACTGGAAGGGACCTCGGGATCATATAGTCTGATCTCTCTTAACAAAGTATGACCTAGATGTCCCAAAACCTATATCTAGCTATCTGCATCACTTATTTGAGTATTATTTTTAAGAGTTTTATTACTTTTCAGCTTTTATATCTGTGGCCATCACAGCCAGTGCTCTTCCTCTGCCCACCCACCGGGCTCTCACTCTCTAGCCACCCTTGGCATACAGATAATGAAAATCTTGTCTCTAGTCATTCTCTCTCAATCACAGCGTGGCAATAGACCCAACCTTTACTTGTCTTCACTGCTTCTGTCTTTACTAATAATGACTTTTTCTACCAGCGGATGGGCCTCTTATTCTTTTCCCTGACACGATGTCACACTGTAGGATAAGTATTAGAGAAAAGTGTAGACCAGACAGAAAGTCTGTGCAATCAACCAGTCAAAACCAGATTGCCTTCTGGAATATATGATTTCAGTATCACACTAACACAAGGATGCAATACAATCTAGTGCAATACACTAATAAAATCTCTGGCAAATGCTTAAAAAGAAACATTTAGAAAAAAGATGCCCTTTCTTCCTTTGCCTTAACCAAAACTGAACCATGAAACCTACCTTCAATTGCCATAAGGTCTCTCATTGACTACATAGCAAACACAAGAAATTAGAAACACTCCAATCATAAAGAGTGGAATGATATTAAAATGTAATACAATTAACTATGTACTCCAGACTATCCAGCACAAGCAGAATCTTTTGCTTTCTGTATGCGCCAAGCTTACAAGTTAGAATGTTCTTTTTGATGAAAATTTCATCGAGCAAAGACATTCTTTGCTCATTAAATAAGTTAGAGTAAGTAGACTAAGAAATTAATACACGAAGCAAGGCTGCAAGTTAATGTAGTGAAAATATTTGCGGAAGAAGGATAATATTATTTACTGCTTTTCCAAGTTTTATGTCACGCATAAAACCTCCTCAGTCTTATAAAGAGTATTTCAGAGAAGTGTAATAGAACAAACTTATTAGAATGTCTATGTTTTCACTTTGAGAATGTGTGCACATTGCATATGTTAATCAATACCAATGTGCATATTAATAAATATCAGTGATGTTAGTCAAAACAACATACATGGGCAATTGAGTAAGAAGTTTCTGAATCAGTATTGCTAGTATACTACTTATTTACAGGAGTACAAAACAAATCTGTGATTATATTAAAACACAGATGAAGCCAACATTAAAGCAGAGGAGGTGTAATGAAGATTAAGAACAACACACCTATACTATTCTTACAATAAGCAGGCAAGTTAAAAAGTGTAACATTTCTCATTGAACAGGGGGGAAAAAAGCCAGTTTGCCGCATATTAGAAAGCTTCACAGGATTAAAGGTCTTAATGGTAGAAGATGCAACTTTGGTCATGTTTTTTGGCCTTTGAGCCCAAAAAATATGCTATAAAATTCCACTCAATGTTTTGAAACAAGATTATAACTCCTGGTACAGGAACAAAAATATGTAATTCTGTTTCTCTGTATTTATACATTATTTCAAATAGCCAAATACACATCAGAAAAAGTGACAGATCTCTTAAAAAAGCAATTCAATGGATTCTTGTGCTGCATAACAGCAAAAGCAGGTTTGCCGTCATGTAATTATTCCTGAGGCTTGGATGACAGTTCATCAGTTGGTTAGCTTATGGTCAGTTTTGGGTGTCTCCATTCATGTGTGTATGAGATGCTCCACCAAAAGCAAAGGGACACCTATTTAAGTGCATTTTCTGAATCGATACTGCAGATTGTGGCCTAATGAAACATACAACAGCTCAAAATACTCTAATTAACCAATATGAATGTCTTTCTTTAAATCCAGCAGAGTTTCCAGGCTCCATGCTAATGACAAATACACGCAGGATACGCATCATTTGTCAGCAGCAAACCAGCTGCTTTAACCTTCTATCCTTTCACTTCAACATCTTTCTCATTAGTCAATCCGTGACCTTTCAGACACTTTAAGACCAGATGGATCTCATCTCCCACACAGGCAACCACAACAGATACACCGCTCAGCCTGCCCTACTGAAGATGGAAAAAGAACTGTCTTTCAGCTTCCTCGATGCTACAGCTATGCCCTTTTTTCTAAGAATCTAATTGTCCTTACTCCCAATACTTAAGGATCAGTTTTTCCTTTTCCCTTGCAGTCCAAAGAACCTATTTCCCAGATTGCTAGACTACGCAGCATTAAATTTTAGCTGCTAAAATGTGTACTTTAAAGGAAACAATTACATGCTTCTGGAAGTGATATTATATTTTCTGCCCTTTTCTCCTGATTTAAATGATAGAATCATAGAAAAGTTTGGGTTGGAAAAAATCTTAAGAACATCTAGTTCCAAACCCTTGGCATAAGCAGGGGTGCCTCACACTAGACCATGTTACCGAAGGCTGTGTCAAACCCGGCCTTGAACATCATTAACGTGGGGCATTCACAACTTCCCAGGGCAACCCATTCCAGTGCCTCACCACCCTCACAGTAAAGAACTTCCTCCTTATATCCAATCTAAACTTCCCCTGATTAAGTTTGAACCCATTACCCCTTGTCCTATCACTACAGTCCCTAATGAAGAGTCCCTCCCCAGCATCCCTATAGGCCCCCTTCGGATACTGGAACGCTGCTGTGAGGTCTCCGTGCAGCCTTCTATTCTCCAGGCTCAACAACCACAACTTTCTCAGCCTATCTTCATATGGCAGGTGCTCCAGTCCCCTGATCACCCTCATGGCCCTCCTCTGCACTTGTTCCAACAGTTCTGTGTCCTTTTTATGTTGGGGACACCAGAACTGTACACAAAACTCCAAGTGAGGTCTCACGAGAGCAGAGTAGAGGGTAAGGATCATTTTCTTCTACCTGCTGGTTCAAGCTCCCTTTGTTGCAGCCAGGATACAGTTGGCTTTCTGGGCTGCAAGCATACACTGAAGCCGGCTCATGTTAAGTTTCTCATGGACCAACACCCCAAAGTCATTCTCTGCAGGGCTGCTCTGAATCTCTTCCCCACTCAACATGTAGCTCTGCCTGGGATTGCTCTTACCAAGGTGCAGGACCTTGCACTTTGTATTGTTGAACTTCATGAGGTCATAGAACAATTTGGGTTGGAAGGGACCTTAGAGATCACCTAGTTCCAACCACCCTGCCATGGGCAGGGGTACATTCCATTAGAACATGACGCTGAAATCAAACAGACTTAAAAACAAGACCTTCCAAGCACAGGCAGAATTTATACAGAAGGCTTTTGTTACCATCAAGGCATCTGTCCTCAGAACAGGTCTACCCAAGGCATGTAAGACAACCCACATTTCTCCCCATTCCTCATACGCTCAGTAGAAGATGGGTGATCTAACATACACAGTTTGGTATGTTTAGAGAATTGACCTTTCTCTAATAAAGAGAACCACAGTTGTTTTAAAACAAACTTCTCCATCTGGATCCAGGTGAAGAAAATTCAGTGAGACATTACCTGCAAGAACAGCCTAATTAGCAGAATTGATCTCCTTCCAAATGTTCATTCCTATTTATGATTTAGGAGCATCACTAAGCTTCACTGAACAGGAAACTGGTGAGGCAAGAAAGAAAACCCAAAAGCTGATACATTTGAATGGCAATTATTTTCTACCCCCCAGCTGGTTCTAGCAGTTATTTCAAAATGTCAGAGAATTCATTGCATTTTGATGAAGCCACTTGTTATGTCTCAGTTGTGAACAAGACAGGCCAGGGCACAAAGTTTAAAACATAGCATTCAGAGAAGGTTATAATTAGAACTACTCAACTACGTGAAGATGCTATTGCAATTGAACAGCTCTGGCTGCCAGTAGTAGGGTCAGAAATTTAATGCTGCACATTTGGTATAATGGCTATGATAACTGCTTGCTTATTTTCACACCTATAGTAGAAGGTAATTAAACTAATATCATTTTATTCATAATTAGGTGACAGTACTCACTTAAACTCAATGCAAATTTGAGAAAAGTGATCATAAAAATGAAGAAAGTACCAGATTTTGTAATTAGTGGGTCATTATTAATTAGAAAGTTTCTTTCCCTAACCTGAAGTCATGTCAAAGCACTAAATTATTATTAAAGGCCTCAGAATTAAATGCCTCTGGAATTTAACCTTTTTCTTCAAAATACCAAAAAAAGACTAGAGAAGGATTTATGTCTTTTTAAATAGAACTTTTATACATTACTCTTAGGAAGCAATTGCAGTATAATGAAAGTAGAAAAAAAAAATACCTTTTCGTATCTGGCACCACTTACTATTTCGATTCCACCTGCTCCCCTTGGGATAATGGGTAAATCCTGCAGAACACATAGACTAAAACAGCCCGTGAACCACAGACTCTTCTCTGTAGCTCTAAGAAGTTTTCCTTAACTGTTAAATTTAATTTCATAACCTTCCTGGACCTCTGATGAGGTGAAAGCTTGCACAGAGATTAGAAAGGAATCAGCATGATTTGACAAGCCATTTGATGTACCTGCTTCCTATAACTCCGGCACCTCAACCTTCAAGGGGATTGAAAGCTGACAGCCAGGGAGAGAAGACAAGGAATGTAGTTCTGTGACTACAAACCAGTCTTACATAAAAGGCTCTGGGTTTTTCGACTGGAAAAAAAAGTACATTCATTAAGCATTTTTTAAGCTTCTCTTTAAAACAAAGAACATTTGGTTGTTAGATATGCCTAAGGATCAAAATAAAAACTTGTAATAGTTTCAGCATAAAACAGTCAAAAATGCTCTGTGCATTAAGATAATTAGAGCATCCAAATGCACAAATCAATAGTGCGTCTCTCTTGGAGGTTTTTGACTTTAAAATCAGGTAAGATTGGAAAAAAGAGTCTTAGATGTAAAATTATTTCATTGCTAAAGGGGCAACACCAGGTCACCATGAAAACCTCAAAAGGCTGCTTCTTATTTCTCTTTTTTTCTCCATAATTTGATTTGTGTGTTTTACTGCTGCTTTGAGATTCTCGTATTGACCATCTCAAGTACTTGCAGTTGTTCAGCCTCACAAATCCTCTCAGAAAGGACCTCTGCCTGGTTCATTCTGCAAACAGTGAAGATGATAGAGCAGGAATGTGGAAATCCCTGCAAAACTCCACATACCTCCGTGTCTAACATACTTGCTCAGCTCCTGAATTATTTCATTCTGCATGTAATCCTATAAAAACCGGTAAAACTATTTATGTAATGAAGCATAGAAAGAAGAGTGAGCAGCATAGCCCAATACAATTATATAAAACCTATTTCTGAATTGAATTTATTTACACATTCCCCATCCATTAACTTAAAATCAATATTTAAGTATCAAGTCACCCAAAACCTTTTTCCTTACATATGCAAATGTATCTCCCAGAATTTCCCAGTCCTGAGTCATACAAGATGTACATAAACGCTAAAACACTGAAACACCATAAATTTCTTAAGGGGCAAGTTTTTCCTCAATGAATTGCAGAAATGAAATTATGCCAAGTAAAATTCCTCAATAATTATTACTATTGGGACTTCAAATAATTTATCTAGGCTTGGCTGAAGTCGAGTGTTAATGCTGGGGAGAAATTCCTGAGTAAAGTTGCCAGAGGAAACAGTAAATAGAAACAGAGAAACTGCATGGAGACCTCAGAGCATCTTCCAGTATCTGAAGCGAGCCTATAGGGATGCTGGGGAGGGACTCTTCATTAGGGACTATAGTGACAGGACAAGAGGGAATGGGGCTGAACTTAAATAGGGGAGGTTCTGGTTAGATACAAGGAAGAATTTCTCCTTCTTCTCTGAAGTTTGCTGAAAGATACTTCTTTCAGAACAGGCTAATGTGAGTATATTAGCAAACTTTTGTTCTCTCATGATGCTTCTGCCACAGAAGTGCTTGCATAAGTGTTTATCCAAGAATGCACATATTTTAGTAGATAATAGAAGAAGAAGAAAAACATTCTTTGTAATATTACTTCTCCTCAATAAATGGTCTCAGTACCATTCATCATTCACTTAAAATGATTCATCTCCCTTGGCCTTTACTCACTGCTTAATATTTCTAATGAACTTAATGTAGCAGTGATGTGATCAGACAAAAGCATAGAAACAGCACTTTCTACCACTATAGGCACAATAATCTTTAATTAAGAATTTAGTATTAACTGAACATATTAGTTAACTATTACAGGTTCAATGTACTGTCTACGTCAGAGAAGCAGTTTCCTCATCAACAAAGAGCTAGGATCTAATTGTTGCCTCCTCAATCTGCTAGGTGTATTAACATCTCATTAAATGTGGTTCAAAGAACAGAATTATTTCTTTGATATTACTGGAAAGGATTAAAAAACCTTTATAAGTTCATGGACTCTTTTTCTAGGATCCATTTACAAAGGAATAGGTATAACTACCCATTAATTACTGTACACCAGAAAGCAGCAAGTACAATTACATCCCAAAGAATGGAGCATGGAAAGAAGTTTCAATCTGGCACCGGTATTCATTAGTGAATTTTCCTCTGCAAACAGCTGTTAAAACAGCTCAGTGATAAGAGATTAATATCTAGCACCTATTAATTTTGTTTTCCATTCCTACATACATTTTAGTATAATATTTCTGTTAATCCCGATACATTACAGATGACAGAACTCTTTCTCTACGCATTACACTATGGAATGAAATAAAAGCCTAAAACCATTCATTTTGTGAATATTTGGGTTTATATTTTTTCCCTTTTTGTATAATTTTTAAAGAATTCAATGAACATTCCTTCATTTCATGAATATTCCTTTCCTAACTTTATAGATCTGCATATGATTACCATGGGAAAACATGTCAAGTCAAATGTCTGGATTTAAATGGACAACAGGAAGAGATTCCTCCCTGTGAGGGTGGTGAGGCACTGGCACAGAGTACCCACAGAAGCTGTGGTTGCCCCATCCCTGGTAGTGTTCAAGGCCAGGTTGGACAGGACTTGAAGCAACCTGGTCTAGTGGAAGGCGTCCCTGCCAGTGGCATGGGGTTGGAACTGGATGAGCTTTAATGTCCCTTCCAATCCAAATCATTCTGTGATTCTATGATCTCTCAAGAAAAGGATCTATAAAAAGCTTGGGTTTTCATAGCTAGAAAACCTATTGCCAATTATTAATATTACATGAGGTCAGGCAGCCAGGATATATTTACTGAAATTTCAGTATATTATTCTCAATATCAGATAGTAGCCAAGAAAAAATTTCCATCGCCACCACTAGTAGATATTTTAAGCAATTTTGACTTGGGGATTCAGTGAGTCAGTTTGCATCACTGTATACAGAAAACTCTTAGGTCCTATAGTTTGGCACCACAGATAAAACGAGGTATAAAGTAATCTCATACTGGGTTTTGGACAATGTTCAATAAGTCAATTGTGCAAGATAATGCTGTAGGGAAAAAAATAAGCTGAATACATGCATGCTATAGAAGCAATTTTGTCTGAATAACAACACTTTAAAAGAAAAAGTCAGTCTCAAAGCTATCAGTACTTTTTTAGACTTTGGACTGTTTTTTTACTGGAGAATGTCAAGAGGTCAGAAATAGAAATATCATGAGATATTCTTTCAGGTTTTTCTACCAGTTTTTAATAAGTAATTTGATTCATTTTTTGCAGCCTTGGAAAAGGAAATCAAAGTAGTTCATATTAAATGGACATGCTTATAAGTAGTTTCCATTTAAAAAGAAGTAGGGACAGATTCATTTTCCTTTTCACCTTCAAGAGATAAATAATTTTATGTAAAGGAAAATTACTTTATGTTCTTAAGGAAGATAAAAATGGGAAATTTTAGGTTTACTTGCAAAACAATCTTTTGTTTCCAGTTTACGTTCATGTACTCGCTGTCATGAAGATGGAATTCAAACTATTTACAAGACAAAAGAAACAAGACAGCTCTCAGCATGATGTAAGATTCAGGAAGATATTTAGCTATCATAAAAAATGTCAAAGGTCTACCCAGGAAGAGCACAGCAGCATTTAATTACTTATAAATTCATATTTTCACTGCTACACACACAGTACCACTATACAGGGTACAATAAACTACAGATTTGCCACAATGGAATAAATGCCATCGCACCGTTTGTTGATTTGGATATTGTCACTAAATACAAACATTTATATGAATTATCAGGCTTTTAAAAATAAATAGTGAAACCAGTATTTTACCTCTTGTGCTCTAAAACATGTTTTCCTACACTTCCATGTTTACTCGGTTTTATAATACCTTTTGCTGTGATCCTCCTGCAAAGTGTGTGCAAACCAGTGTATTGATGTTAAGGTCCCTTCCAACCCTAAACATTCTATGATTCTATAAAATATATCGTTTTGACACTAGCAAATGACAAGACAAAAGTATATCTCAGAATCTCCCTGTTGTCTACTAGACAAGACATACCAGCTACAGAATCTCTTTATGAGTTTTGTTGATGAGTTAAACACAACACAAGGAATCTAAAAAAGTTTAGAAGACAGATGAAAAAATGGGTATACAATGTTTTGAAGATGGAAGAACACGAAGCCAGTGAAGAATTGTGCATAACTACTAAAACAGGCAACAGATTACATGCCCACTTCATTCTAAGAATTGCTTTTTCAATCTAGAACGTCAGCTTCATTTTTCAGCAAGTACTGCTGGATACTGTGAGAAAAAAAAAGGGCAAAGAAATGGGACTTTTACTTATGTGCTTTAAACAGGAACATCAAAATGTTTCATTATTTATTTCTTTAATCTTTGTCTAGCAGTGGGAAATCTTTATCAGTATACAACAGTACCCAAATCACACTGTGTGTTTGCCTGTTTTCCATGGTTAGATTTAATGCCAGTGACCTCCAAAGTACTTCTATTAATGACTGCATGAGGTCAAGGTTTTTTCTACAAGCTCAATTTTAAAACAACTTGCAGGTTAAGGCGGTAAGTAATGTACAAGATATTTTTCAGAGATACATAAAAAAGTATTAACTCAAAATGTATATATATATGTTCAATTTTATATAACATATTTAGAGCAGAAATCAGAAATCTTATTTGGGACAGGACTCATGCAAATGTCATTTTTCCTACGTCTTTTTCAAGCTTTTTTCCCACTTAACAGTATGCCAGGAGGAGAGCTGGAACCCTCTTCACAGCTTCATTAAAACATGGTATAAGAAACATATGCCACATATGCACATGATTTAAAACAACATCAATATCAATAGGATGCAAAAAGAAGAAATGTTAAGACATACCAGGGAAAGACCTTAGACTGCCTTCAGGCAATCTGAGGATTAGAAACTCAGCAGTGATTAGAGGGAACCACCAGGATTAGACACCACCAAATGTCCTACTGTCCATGGATATATAATCCTTTGAAATAATTTAAACTTTTGCATTCAAAACATCTAAAGGCAATTAATTCTATAAATATGACATGCAAAAGAAATTACTTATTTGTTTCTTGCTTTAGATCTGATTTCTTAAACTTTTTTTTATGTGCCACAGAGTGAATGATCGTTCACAATTTGCTTTCGCCATAATATTCCTGGCTTTATCACATTTCCTACAATGTCTCCCCTCAATCATCTTTCAAGCAAGATGAAGAATAATTTCTTTCCTTTTCATAAAGCATCTCCAGATTTCTAGTCATCATTGTCAATCTTCCTTGAACCTCCTCTGTTCTTCTTCATGTATAAAAATAGAACTACATTTATTATCCAAAATGCAGACGTACAATGAATTCCTATGATGGGAACAAGGCATTTAGCACATTGCTATCTTTTCCTTCAGTAATATTTCCTTGTACTCCATTTGCCTTCTGAGGCTACTGGGCTGCTGTTTTCAGAGAAGTATTCACAATGACTCCAAGTCTTTTCCTCTTCCTCTCTCTTGCCTTGGCTTAAGCGATAACACCTAATATAGAGTTTGGGACTGTGAAGAGATATTTGGCAACCTCTTTTTAACCACTGGATACATCTTCACAACGCTGAATTTACCACCAATTAGTGGCATCCAATTCCTTTCTTGTATATTTGAAATTAGCTGGCCCTCAGCAACACATTTCATAACATTACTTTAGTCTATCTCTTGTTGTGATTTTATATTCAATTTACCTTTCAGTTACCAATTTTCCTCAATAACATGACTTTAACTTTTTACATAATGTCCTTTTATTTATAACACACATTTTCTTTGCTACAGAATCATGCAGGTATGTGTTCATTGATCATAGAATGGTTAGGGTTAGTAGAGACCGTAAGGATCACCCAGTTCCAACTCCCCTGCCACAGGCAGGGACACTTTCCACTAGAACAAGCTTAAGACTTACAGTCTTAAGAGCTCGACTCTTTGTTGGAGCTTTCTGATTTGTATCTAGTTTTATGTCTATCGCTATATTAAGAAGTTCTCCATATTGCTTGGAAATACGTCATCAAACTGACTGTTCTTGTAATTAACAACTGATTATGCTTTGGGCTTCTTATTGTGGGCTTTTTTTAATTAAACTGGCTTTGTGTGTCAACCAAAATACATTTGATAGTAATACCCTGAATCACTTCTGGTCCCTGAGAACAACCAAATAAATGATTCTCTTTCTTGTTTCTATTTTCTTAACTAGTTGCTCCAAGAACTAATGATTTTGGTGTCTAACATCTCAACACGATGTCCAGTCTATGCAGAAAGAGATTCATTCCCAGAGGCTCTAAATGCCTAAATCACAGGCACTTTCACTAAAGTAGCTGGGAGTCTAACAAAGTGGTGTAACACTGTCAATAGTTCTGTACTCTAAAATTCCCCTGTCAGCACTGAATTTCATTCCAATTTTTTTTTGCACAGCAACTCCTTTACCTGATTTGACTCAAATGTTTCTTTTCTAAGGCAAAGTGCATCACAAGACTGAGCCTGTTGTTCCTATATAACTTTCACCACGGCACTATAGAGTTCACTGCAAGCTGTAAGTTCTATTGACAATACCAGAAGCTGTTTTCTGGGTGAGGAAACAGCCTAATACTTAGACAAGTAAATACATACTTGTTTGCTATTGATCTAGAGATCAATAGAAAGCAAACCCCAAAAGGATCATTAGATCTAGTGTGATACCTAATATAACTCACATGAATTTATTTCATCCAAATACACAAGGTAAGCAAGATTTCAATTGGGTTAAATATTACAAAACCTCCCCCTCTTATCCTCCAAAACAAACACATATATCACAGTGAGAAAATAAAGAAGGCATAGGCAACTGCAATGGAACAGAACTAATTACTAAAGCAATGCAAAAGCAATGCTGGAAAAAAGGTGGCAGAGAAAGAGAAAGGCAAATAAATAAAGCAAGAATAGAAAGTTTCCCTGACTACCTAAGCTGAGAGAAGATTCAATTATATTTTCATTTCACAAAGTTGTCCCTGTAAATGATTTGGGAGATACATCACAAGAGTCAGGTTCAAAAGGTACATTATTACTCAAAGACCTAATCAAAAAGTTTTTTTCCTTTAGCAAAAGAAAGCAGGTTTATGGCAGTAAACTTAAAAGTAAACCTAAAATCTGCGGCTATTAAGGTAGTGTAGCTGACACTATCTCATAAGTGGATAGCCCAGTTATCTATCCCTAGGAATCAGTTCTCATTGGTACTTCTGTAGCCACCAACACATTCATTCATTTCCCAGTATTACAGCAAAGACAGGGACCTCATGTTTTTCAGTCTAATCCTCCAGGACAAACACATTAGAACAAGCAAGCACGCAGGCGTACACAGAAAGGTTTTACATCATTCTGAACACATCATTAGTTTGAGCCATTGAATAAAACACAAGGTGTTACAGATCAGTAGAAAAAGTTGAATCGGTTTTCCTGGTTTCAGCTGTGATAGAGTTAATTTACTCCCTCAGCTGGTACAGTGTTGTGGTTTGGATTCAGGATGAGAATAACTTTGGTAACACACTGATGTTTTAATGTAAGCACTCCTCAGCAATAATTAAGTCAAGGGCTTTCCAGATTCTCATGCTGCACTGCCAGTGAGCAGGATGGAAGGGGGGATACAAGAAGGTAGAAGTCCAATCTTTAGGGACATTCCAGACTATTCAGTGCCATATTAAACAATAAACCTGGAAGGATTGGCCAGAGCATTTTGGCCAGTGCTCAGGGACTGTCTGGGTATCAGTCAGCGGGTGGTAAGCAGTTGCACTATGCATCACTTTTGTATATTCTTCTATCATTATTATATTTTTTTTCCTTCTTTTTCTGCCCTATTAAACTGTATCTCAGTTCATCAATTTTGTCTCTTTTCTGATTCTCGCACCCATCCCACTAGGGGGTAACTGAAGGAACAACTGGGTGGTGTTTAGCTGCCTGAATGGTTAAACCACAACAAGAAGAGATCTCTCATGTTGAGAGATACCACTTTGTTTTGTGCTCCGAGAGCCTTCATGCACTGCAGAAAGGCAGGAGCATTCTCCATCTTCTGATACAAGCACCTTAGCATCACCTTGTACAGAAGAAGACGACCAAAAAGAGACAGAATAGTTCAAAGAGACCTTTTATCATTATCTTGCCCTGTCAAATCACTGAGCAGCTTCTTTCAGACAATAACAGTAGATTTTGTTGCCAAGGTGACCCCATTTCTAAGCACACATGTCTCTTCCAGGGTAATTACATTTCCATGTTATTGCCCTGAAGGAAAAAAAAAAAACAAAACCTTCAAGGCTTGTATTTACTTTAATCTCTGTGCTGATCTATAATATTTAAAAGAGAAATTAGTTACACATTAAAAATCTGGGTTAGTGGATCATTAAAGACACACAGAATCTTAATGGTCCACTACATTTCTAACAGACAGGCGGGTTTTTCCAAACTCATACAGTATACAGACAAATCTGAGCAACACATCACCTTGGTGAAGGCAGAGAACAAAGGAACAACTCCTCTGCCTTCCCAACATTTCAATTTACCCACTGAATAACATAATCGTTATGCTTTAAAAGTTCACCTGAAGTGCTTGCCCTAGGACATTGGACAATAATTACTGTCTTAGAGTGAAAAGTATTGTAAGCATGTTGAGATCCAAACAACAAACCTTGTTTTTCCACAAAGCCCAGAGAAAAAAGTCAACAGAGAATTTGTGATTTCTCTTACCACACTGAATGTGGATTTAAAAGATTTTGCCAGAAGCTAGAGCATAATACTCATTTTATCATTATGGGCATTTGAAAGGCAGTAAAACCACTTTTGTATCTATTTTCTTTTTTAAAATAAAAATTAAGAACATGACACATATGGAAAAATAACATGTAAGAACAAAAGGTGTAAACATTGTCCTGGAAACAACCCCCTGCCCCAAATACACATATGGATTTTCTACTGAATTAAACCAGTTTTAATGTAGAAGTGAAAGGTACTTTCAAACCCCCTAAATCATCATTGTAGTGGTAGGACAAGAGGTAATAGGTTCAGACTTAGGGTTATGTTCAGATTAGATATAAGGAAGAAATTCTTTACTGCGAAGGTGATGAGGTACTGGAATGAGTTGCCCAAGGAAGTGGTAAATGATCCATCCCTGGCAGGGTTCAAGGTCAGGCTGGACAGAGAATTGGTTGACATGGTCTAGTGCGAGGCGTCTCTGGCCCATGAAAGGGGTGTTGGAAGTGGATGATCTTAAGGTGCTTTTCAACACTAACTATTCTAAACCAGCCAGACTCCTGGTTAGCACGCTGAACTTTAAGCAGGTAGGCTAGGATTCAGATCCCCTCCAAGCAGAGGCTGTAACTAACTTTTTCTGCATCCTGGCCACATGTTCGAGTGGTGAGGAGGTGGAGGAGCAATTAAATTACATAAGTAATCATCAGTCACATGAACACACTCACAGAGAAAAGGAGTGAAAGGAATAGTGAAGTATAGGAGCCTCTGCTTAGAGCTCAGAGTGGTAAAAAAATGCCTCTTGGAATGAAATCAGAACTTATGAAACACAGACTTAGAGAGTTCTTATGCCCAACTGTTACTTGAAAATCAAATGTTCTATTCAACATTACGGCTCTAGTCAAATCTTATCAGCATGACTTGTTGCTCAGGACAAAAGTAGATACAACTTTATTATTTCTATTCTGCATCTCTGAATGCATTTTTAAAAGTGTTAATTCTTCTCATCCTTGTATGGAACATGTAGACCTCTCATAACCCCAATACATGAGCAACATCTAGAATGTTTCAGGATTTTTCTATTCCTAAATAAGTATCTACAGTTTATATTTAAATGTCACTTATATGTATACAGTTATATATATATATACAGTTAATATTTAAATGATTAATTTTTTGCAGTGTCTCCTTTACTAATAAAATATATATTGTTAGGAAAGGAATAAGTATGCAAATACTAACACCATGATTTTAGAGTTATGCTACTGTGGCTCTTCTATGAAGCTAGAAGTGATTACAGACTCATGACATTCTGATTCTACACTAAATTATCATCAAATGAGCTTCAGCAAAATCTTTTAAACAATCAAATGTGAGCTGGGATCTTAACCAAAATTGCACTCTTTCCAGTGTCAAATAAATCCACTCTTATTTCAAATATCTAAGTCCTTCAGAAAATACTTTGGAAAGATAAATAGGATATTATTGGACAGAGCTATTTAAAAGCTCATTAATTTTAAACTGGAATTCTTTTTTGCACGGGTCCAGAACAGTCATTTCTTTTACCATCTATGACATTAACTTTGGGGATTTGGCAATCTTTTCTAAAAAATATATTTTTTTAAAGGTTCACATCACACACACACAAAAAAATGAAGAGGTGAAGAAAAGCCAGTAGTCTTATACATCACCTTTACGTAGCTTGAACATAGTTTACATGACAGTCAATGTGCTTTAATTGGGGTAACTGAAAACACCACTCACAAGATACTGCCAAAGCATTCAAAGAGCATTCATGAAAAACAAGCAATGGAAACTAATTGCCAAAGTGAGTCCTTGACTCAACCCAACCCAAACTGATGCAAATCACTCCTTCAACAGATTCGCTATACAAATGCAGAGACACTGAGAAATCTGAAGCATTCACAAAGAATCTCAAATTATTCTCTAAACCAAATACGGCCATCATTAGTTTTTGACATCATGAAAGACAAATCAACCTCTATTGGAAATGATAACTACCAAAGAACTTATCTGGCAAGTGCTCTTATGTTGTAAAGACACAAGTAACAAGTTTATAACGTTATATCCTTGGCTTGCAGTCATCAGGCTTCAAATATAGCTAATCTACTTGCAAACTGAAGTTATATCTATTGGGGGGGGGGGGAGGTAGCATTCGACATCCTTGACAGGAATATAAGCCTGTTGCTAACATGTAAAACTAAGTACAAATTGACATAGTGAAACTTTGCAAGTGTGCTTGGGTCTCAATTGCACATATGATTTTGTCTTCTAACATGCAAAAGAAAAATTACACTGAAAAGCAATGAGGCCTGGGTTCAGCAGTAACAGTAATTTTTTCTCCTTCTTAGTAGCTGGTGCAGTGCTGCGTTTTTGACTTTCGACCTGGGAAGAGCACTGATAACACTGATGTTTTTAGTTATAGCTTAGAATGTTCTGGTTTGACCAAACACTTACTGAGTCTCATTCTCTGCAGAGGGAGCGGAAGCCGGGAGGAGGCAGAGATAGGACACCTGACCCAAACTAACCAAAGAGGTATTCCATACCACAGCACAACATGCCCACTACATCAACTGGGGGCAGGTATCCAGAAGGGCTAGATCACTGCTCGCTCGGGCTCGGTATCGGTCAGCAGGTGCTGATTGGTTGTATTCTCTTCCCTTGCTATTTCCCTTGTCATTATTACTATTGGTGGTAGCAGCAGTGGTTTGTGTTATACCTTATTTACTGGATTGTTCTTATCTCAACCCATGGAAATCACATTCTTTTGATACTCTTTCCCATCCCTCCGGGAGTCAGGGGGAGAAAAACAGGGGAGTGAGCAAACAGCTGAGTGGTACCGAGCTACCAGCTGGGCTTAAACCGCAACATAACGGCATAACTGAAAATTACATTAAATGAGAGTTAAGACAAAAAAAAAAAATCCCCTCTGAAAGTCTAATGAATATCTTTAAAAAATAATGCATTATTGCATAGTTCCACAAATATTGTTCTTTTTTCTTTAAATGATTTCTAATAGAAACAGAAAACCCCAGAGAGCTAATGAATGCAAATGTGTATGCGAACATAAGACCATTAAGGCCCAATATTGATGTTCACCTTGAATAATGTAATAAACATCCATCCCCAATTTCTCAACAGTGGATTCGAATAATTTAGCTTACAAAAAGCTTCACAGAAAGTTTGGGAGAGTACAGAATAAAATTCTAAGCATTACCACATCTAGTTCTGCTTGTAAGCTCCTGGTTAACTTAAACAACTTAAATCTCCCTTTGATAAAATGTAGTAATCGTAAAATGAAAAATATATAGACTAATTTAATTTGTTAAAGTGATTTATGTTTAAGTAAAAAAAAAAATCAAAAGAGTTTTTTTTTATTATTTTCTTTTATCACATATGTATTATTCTGAAATATCGAATCATAGAATGGTTTGGGTTGGAAAGGACCTTAAGCTCATCTAGTTCCAACCCCTCTGCCATGGCCAGAGATGCTACACAGCAGACTACGTTGCCCAAGGCTCTATAGAGTTTTGCTTGTGGAACTCAGGTCTCTCACTAAGAACCAATGCACATTTCTTCCACACTGAATTTACTTCACAGAGTTGTCAGACATTGGGTACAGGCAGTGTAGTAAAGATCTTTATTTCTCCTAATTTGTGGAAAGAAAGAAAAAAAGACACAAAAGCAAAACCCAAACCCAAAATACACTGTGACCCTTCTCCATCATATTAATAAACAAAAATAGTTAAAAAAGAAATAAATGTCACGAAAGTACCCAGTGTCTGCTTTAGGCTTAAAAATTGGCAGCACATTATGGGAAATCAGTTGGGACTTTACTGTACCTTGTACCATCCTTTTACAAGAAATCCGTATCCATTTTTAATTAATATCCTGCTTTCATGCTGCTTCATCATATCACAGGAATACCAGTTCTACCACACTCTGCAAAGTGCCAGAAATACAAACAGCTCCCAGCTGGGGATGTACAGGAACTCCAAATGTCAAACTGGCTGTTGCTGTGCCCAAACCCTGCAACATAGCACCATAAAATAATTCAGTCCGGAGGAAATTCAGAGGGCACCTAGCACAACATCCTGCTCCAAGCAGAGCACGCTATGAGACCACACTAGAGTTCTCCCTTTAACCCTGACCCACAAACTCTCTGTTGACTGCTCACCCATCCCCAGACAGAGTTCCATGCTCTCCAGCCTATCGCAAACATAAAGAGCAACTCCCCTCACCGCCTGCCTGGCATGTCTTCTTCTAAAGAGCCTGCAGCCTTCCATTCCAACACATCAGTCATAGGAGCCATCCAACCATGTTTCTGTGATGCACATTATATCATCCACCTGTAGATGTGCACACATCTCTAATTCGTCTTGTTTGTTCCCCATGCTATGGGTGTTTGCATAGAGGCACCTGAATCGAGCTCCAAATGAAGCCAGCTCATTGGCTGGAGCAGCTGGAGTATCTCTACAATGCCAAACCCCTACACATAAGGGAAGTCTGCCATCCTTCCATTGAGTTTTCTGCTAAGAGAAAGTTGCATGTACTAGCTAGCAATTCCTTAGGGAAACCACTGACTGGAACATCAGCCCTTCTCATACATGTAGACTTCCGGGTGACTGTCTTGCTTCCCTCCTCTTCAATTCCATTAGTTAAGTCCAAGAAACTTTTAGCTTTAGAAGTTCTTTTTGCCAGGCTAACAAACACTAAACGTTTATGGGAAGTCAACTCACCCACATATCCCATAGTTATTCTGGGTACAACAACGACGATGAAAATCAGGTACTGATTTACACCTCCTCACCCCCGATGCTATCCACAGAACGGTATTCTAGACGAACCACTGAGACTGTTCCCATATTTTAAAAAGGATGGGAAAAAATCAGGTTTTCCCAATAGCCATGATCTATTTCTGCCAATTTTACTTAAGAAAACAAATATTCTAGGATAGCAAATAATTTTATACCCAGAACCTAGAGGAAATTCAAAAATACTTACAGGTCCCTCAAACCCATAAAATATCAGATAGATGGAAAATAAAAATTAATACCATCATAAAGCAAAACCAGAACAGTGTAGAACTTCTCAACTATACTTTTTACCATCCCCTTAGACAACTGTGATCATGGGTGCAGACACACTTTAATATCAAAAAGTGACAGACAAAGGTTGTATTTCATATCCCAGCGTCAGGCTCTTTCTGCTCCCTTTCAGCTAGGGTCTTCATGCATTATATTCCAGGTAGATCTTGTCAGCTACATGTCATGAAATTTGGAAAGCAGACAGGGAAATGAAACTGCCTCTACTTAAGAGCAATACAGACATCAAGGCTGCAATGAAAATTGTAACAATTGTGAATTCTTAATAATTCTTTCAAAATATCATTTAACAACTCTGAGTTTCCAGAAAGGAAAACTGAATGAACTAAAAATAGACAAATTTTAGTATTCCTTTTCCTGAAAACTTACTAAATTAACTATGTCTTTTCATATATATTGCAGAAGGTACAAAAGAAGTTATATACTTTATGCAATACCATATCACAGGATTGAAAGCCTACCATCCTGCTTCTTTCTCAGAGCTCGCAGTTGACAGAAAGCTGTACAAAACAACGCTGAGAATGTGAACTATCCATCTATTTGTCATGAAGTCCATTCTTTTAGTACACCAGCAGTACTCTTTTTGCATTACACAATGGCGATCCTGCAAAGGATGCAAGCTTCTCCCTTCTTAAGATTCACAAAATCCATTTACAGCAACCCTTAGTAGAATACTGTCAATCAGGTAAGCCATAATAAGTACCCCTTGCAAAGGCTTTTGGCATCCAGAAAATCAATATTTGCATTTCAAGCGATTATTTGGATGTCCAGAATCAAATAATAAACTAGTATTCAGATAAAAGGTCAATAAGGAAGTCAAGCTCCTCCCTGTGTTGGTCACCTGGAAAAGCAGGCTGCCAATCAAGGGTAAATACTCTATTTAAAGAAGAGGGATGAGGAACCCAAATGATAACAGCAAACCAAAAGGATCTTGATGCCATTACTTGAGGTTGGCAATGTATAAGGGCACTGTGTAACACACATTAACACAGGAGCTTATTTCAGCCCTTCACCATAGAGCTGCCCATACAACTTCATATATATGTATCTACTTTATCTATACGTATATATATAAGGTTATATGTTAATGCCAAGCTCCTGCCTTAAGTTTGAGCTTAAAAAAGTTATCTTAATTCTTTCACAATCCTTTATTATTTATATTTTCTACAATCATGACAGTTACAGAGGGGGGAAAAAAGCACTTCCCTGACAAGGGAATAAGCTCTTTGGTTTAGGAGGACGGCTGTAAACAAAATAGAGATGGAGTATTTAATTTGCCTTGCTTGTTTATGGGGTTGCTTGGGTTTCTTTTCTTGGTGTTAAGTTCATTATCTAAACAAGTAATACCACTGAGAGACTGATAATGTGACATTCTTTGTCTTTCTAGCTTCAAACTCCAACATGTGCATGGGGAAACAAAAACATTATCCTACTATCTGTTCATAGCAACAAGGTTTTAAGGACACTTCCAAATACTAAAACAGAACCTGGAAAAAGTCAAAATAATGCATCCAAGGTGAACATACGAATTCTGAATGCTTGAAGAGTGAAATTGTTCTCACGTTTATGCGTGTAGTAACATTGCAGCCCTATGACTGCAAATACATAGGCTATATATATTTTGTCTTTTTAGGTCAGCGTGGTTTTTTAATTATGAAACAAAATAACTATCACTGTCTGAAATAAAGAGGAGAAATTTCCTACCAAAAGTAATTCTTGATGCTGTTTAAGGTTTAGTTCTTTAAGGTCTTGAAAATTGCAGATACACTGTATTTGTGTAAACACTAAGGCAGGGTCAGATTCATATTTTCCAAACAATGGGTTGTGGTTTCTTTGCATGTCTGAATATTTTCACCTGTAAATTCCTTCATATCTATTTACATGTACATGTAAAGCTCAGATATTTAAGAAACTTTATTAAATATTTTGTAGAATACAAAATATCATAACAGCAGGGTTGGAGATGCATTTATCATAGCAGCTCTTTGTTAAGAATCAGAGAGAAATCAAGTTATCTGATTGGCAGCTGATACTCAAGAAGTAATGTTACAACAAATACATACTTATATTTCTAGCTTGTTCTAATTGAACATTATAAAACTAGAAAACTGGTTTGTATTCTATTATTTGCAGAAGTCACTTCTTTATTACTGAGGATAGATTTATTTTTTTTTTATCAGCCAGTGCTGCACTTCAGTTATTAGTTCCAATGGGTGTAAAGAAATGCCACTGCACTGCAATAGTAAAGTCAGGAACAACTTCAGAGAATCAATACGATGCTTTGGCTATTCTTGGCATTTATAATACTTATGCTTCATTTTATAAAATAAGTAGTGAGTGCTAACTGTATTAAGGTTTCTTCCCTTTATATCCTTTACTTTTCAATTTCATACAATATCGAAAAACTTGAACTGTTCAATGGAAATTCTCCACATTTGGCACTACCTAGTGTCAGTATCTTCCAGAAAATCAGATAGCTATTGCCTTTTTGACTAGAGAAAAGATGCAGAGAACAGCAAATTTAACTCAATTCAACCCCTATACTATACATTGCTGAAAGCTCATCCCCTTTCTTTCATCTAATTCTTATTTGGGTTCAATAATGACAATCAGCCAGAGACACTGGAAATGCTTGAGTGGTCATGAAAATGATCCAGCCTTACACAAGGCTCCATCTGAAATCAAAACTTCAGCAAACTTCAGTAAGCTCTCTGTGCCTTGTTTCTGCTGAAAGCTGAAAACGTAGACTAGCTCAACTCCGCTGCTGATCCTGCAGTACAGTTGGGTACAGATTCATAGAATACTATGGCTTAGAAGTGATCTTAAAGCTCATCCAGTTCCAACCCCTCCTGCCACAGGAAGGGACACCTTCCACTAGACCAGGTTTCTCCAAGCTCCATCCAACCTGGCCTTGAACACTGCCAGGAATGGGGCAGCCACAACTCTGGGCATCAGTGCCAGTGTCTCACCACCCTCACAGGGAAGAACTTCTGTCTAAGAGGTCAACCTCCCCTCTGTCAGGTTAAAGCCTGTCATGGTTTAAGCCCATTCATAACTCAGGACCACGCAGCGGCTCTCTCACTTCCTCCCTTTCCTCCCCCAAGCTCCTGGAGGGATGGGGAAAAGAAAGAATATAATTCCCATGGGTTGAGAAAATGACAGATCAGACCAGAGTGTGCCTACTCATATTTGTGATAAGCATTCATCGTTTAGGATTAATAGTCAGTCGTTACAATACTGATTTATTTACTCTCAAAGTTGCTCTTGATCTTGGAGATTCAGCATGTTGTAGCTTACTTATAGCTGGTAGCTACTTTGTTAGTGTTTATCAGCTGGGGGCCTTGGGATAAGGTTCTTGTTTCATTGTATTTTATGGTAATGACTTGTAATACAATAGAATCATTGATCATGAAACTGATGTGGCTTGCGTTTCCAGTGTGCTCACAACCTCTATATTTGGGGAGGTATATAATAGAAGTGTTTAACAACTATGTATCTATTTTCCCCTCCTTGGGTGGTCAATCCATGAAGAAGACATTCCTTTACATTCTCAGCCCCCCCCATCAGAACGTTTACAGCATCATTGGAGAGTTCTGAAGGTTTTGAATGGCCTTTAGGTACCCTTGAGACCCGCCTGCTGACCATGATGGGGATCACCATGTTGGCACACACAGAGTGTGTTTTACCCACGACCATTTCATCTGCTCTCAAGAGTAAAGTAGAATCAGGTTTGCTCCTCACCTAGGGTTAGATGATGATATAAGAGGACCAAGAGGTTTTCCATGAGGCCAGACAGTCATGAGTGACAGGGTGTGTGGGATAATATGGGCAACCAACTAGGCCAGTGAGCCCCACCAATGCTTTGGAATTTCACCACTGAACAAGTGCAAAATCCAGAAAAATTAGTAAAACACTTAAATGAGGTATGTTGTCATTCTGGGCATACCAGAGATGGACAAATCATGGCAAGGTGCTGGGGCAGCAGAACAATCAACAACTGGATAAAGCTGCTAAGATTAAAGTGGCTCAGACGGACTTAAATTGGCAATATAAAGGTGAATTATTTTTGGCTTGGTGGGCCCATGAGACTTCAGGCCATCAGAGATGCAGCATACAGATGTGCTCATGATTGAGGGGTGGACTTAACAATGGACATTATAGCCCAGGCTATTTGTGTTTTTAGCTGCTGCTCTGACCAAGGACTTTCTGAGTCTCATGCTCTGCCAGTGGGGAGGGGAAGCCAGGAAGAAGCAGAGACAGGACACCTGACCCAAACTGACCACAGCACATCATGCCCACTACATAAACTGGGGGCAGTTATCCAGAAGGGCTAGATCACTGCTCGCTCGGGCTGGGTATCGGTCGGTGCTGAGTGGTTGTATTCACTTCCCTTGTTATTTCCCTTATAATTATTATCATTGGTGGTAGCAGCAGTGGTTTGTGTAATACCTTAGTTACTGCACTGTTCTTATCTCAACCCGTGGGTGCTACATTCTTTCAATTCTCCTCCCCATCCCTCTGTGAGCAAAGGGGATGAAAGGAGGGAAGTGAGAGAACAGCTCTGTGGTGCTGAGTTACCAGCTGGACTTAAACCACAATAAAGCCATTCTTCTTTGTCCTGTTACTACATGACCCTGTAAAACTCCCTCTCCAGATTTCTTGTTGGTGCTTTTAGCACTGAAAGCCTCTCCAAGGTCTCACCAGAGCTTTTTCCAGGCTGAGCAACCCTAGCTCCTCAGCCTGCCTCCATAGGAGAGGTGCTATCTTTAGGGCTTGGAGAAGATGATGCATGGCCCAAATGCTTCAGCTGGACACCAAAAAAGTTATCATCTACATGTGGCCAAAGGAACTAGTTTGCCCCTTAACTTCTCAAATGATCAAATTGGCTGGCTCTTGGCCCCCCCTTTCAGGGACCAAGGCAATAAGAATTCAGGATTTCCCTGAAAAAATATCAGTCTTAAATTTGACAAAGATGACATATGTAAGTCACATATTCATTATCCATTCTCATCACAAATACTTCCTAAAGTATATGCATTTTTTTACCTTTATTAAATCATAATACATAAATACATTTAGAGAAGTGCATGTCATGAAAGAGTTAAGAAGAACTAGTTGATCTCTTCCAAATATATCATTAACCAAAATAATACTGATGGTAAATTAACTTCAGTTGGAAATAAACTAACATCGTCTGTGATTCTTGAGTGTGAGACATAGAGAGATAACAGCAAAGATGTGACACAAGTCTTTAGTGGAATGTATACACAGCCCAGTAAATGCAATCCACCAAAGAGCTGATCTGGACACTAGTCCCAGATTGTTAATCTGACCACCTCTAATTTTCAACTACTGAGATTATCACTATTTACTATATTTTAAAGATGTTGCCATGGCAAAAAGTTTTGAGGGTCTCGTCATGAATTTGGATAGGAAAGGTAGAAGTCATGTTTTGACATAGTAAACATGAATGGGAAAGAATCTCTTTAAATCTATGTTCATGCATTTGGAACAGATTCTCCTTCTTTAAGCATAGCCTGCAAGACAATAGTGCTGTACTTCACACAGCGGCTCCAGTCTGCCTTATATCTGAACATGCAGATCACCACCCAAACACCTATATGCATTGGCTAAATGTCAATGTATTCTGTCAAAACCAGATTACCTTCCACACTAAATTATTCAATGTCATTATCTGCATCGGCCATCTGTAAGCCTAATGCCCTTGTGTTCTAAAATTCTGAGCTCCTGCTGTAGTAGTTTTGCTTTACATTCACACATAAATCCATTAAACTCAATATGTTACAGCAAATCCACAAAATCAAATGCAATCTGTTGGACTATAAACCGCCAGTTACTGAAAATCAAAGGATATAATATGGTAACAAGTCAAGAAGTCACTAAGCAGTCAGAAGGTTGAACCTCATGCTGAGATAAGAAGTCAGACAATCCATGCTGTAAACCAAGGTATGCATTTGCTATATATTGTGTGGCCTTGAATCCATTTATGTATTACATATCTAATAAAAATCTGAACAGTTGGTCTGATTGGATTTTAAGTGATGCAAATTTGGAAATCAAATAGGCAGAGTCCCTTTAGACTTGGTCTATTTAAACTATAATTGTAAAGAACTGCAGATCACATTGAAAATGCAACTGAATTCTCAAGAGAGTTACTAAATTTTTCAGAAGGAAAAGTATTTATCATTTCAAATTTGCTATTAACAAGTAAAAATGTACATGGCATATGACGCTTTATCATTTTGTTATTCTGATTTTGCTTGCATGGCAGTAAAAGTGTAACCACTCTTCAGTGAATGGAATCCTCTTTAGTTTACATAGCCATTTAATTATACGTTTTGACAAAACCCAGTTATAATATTGTCATTCTGTTAGTCTGGCAACACTAAGTAAAGAGACAAAAATACCATTTACATCTCCCAGGCTACAGCTTAAAGTATGATTTGGAGACCAAATTCACATTCAATATTAGAAAGTAGAAGTTTTATCTTCACAAATAAATCTTAAAAGCAATGATGGACTTGAATATGACTTCATTCCTAACACATCATACTCAGATGAGACTTTAGTTAACAGAGACATAAGCTAAAAGTGTTACATATAAACAGTCACACACACACCTGGATACACTGTGAAATGTCAACTCATAGAATATGAGCTCAAATCAGGATAAAGCAGAAAAATACCTCTTTTTCACTGCGATTAACATCTCCATCAGAAAAAGACCAGTGTCCCAGTTCTTGCAGAAAGGAGATTTATGAACAGTGGCAATTCACAACACTGTGAAGGTCTTGCACTTTCACATCTAAAATTCGTTTCTATTTTCTCATGTTTTGACACTGGTTTTATTCCTCCTCTCAGGAGAAAGTTAACTTATGCATTTTTGGCCCTGATTTTGACTTTGATTGCTTAGAGGAAAACCCTTTTACTGAAGTAAACTTTACTAACCATTTTACAATAGTTTCGGACAAATAAAAGTGCATTGACCATGGCTTCATTTTGACTCTTTTTGCATCAGGTTTCCTCTTAACGTGGCTTGTTCAAGAAGCACATCGTAAGATTACTATGGGTATTACTATGGGTTCCAGACCATCTCCCATTCCATGTATTCCCACCTAATTTTAGGCAGGTCTCCCAGATTGGAAAATCACACTGCTTTCTTTAGAAGCTACTGGCGCTAGTGAGAGACAGGTACTGCAGAAAAAGAGCAGTGGGTACAAATTAAGTGAGCAGATCTCAATATATTAGGCTTGAATGGCAGGGGGGTTGGAACTAGATGATCTTAAGGTCCTTTCCAACCCTAACTATTCTATGATTCTATGATACATTGAGAAGACATCATGCAGCAAGTTCAGTTTAGTTTCACTAGTCAAAATGAAAAAGACTGCAGGTTAATCATGTCTACAAAATGTGTTTAAAAAATGCTTTAGCAAAGTGTAACACTTTTCACATCTCTCCATTATTTACTGACTTCATTTCTCCCCTTCCTAAGTCTTCGTGGTCTAAATATCTTCCAAAACTCAAAAGGGTGATGAATTTAAAATAAAAAAGGGATATCTTAATGATGAAAAATAGCTATTCCAGAAACCTGTGCAAATCCCTTAAAATCTTAATGCTCTACAGGCTGTTTAAGTAAGGATCCTAGATCATTCATTTTTAAGCAGTAAATATCACCTTTGGTTCAGAAACTCCCTAAACCATAAATTGCTTGAGGCTAAGATGATAAATTTAGGAAAGCATCACAATCACTGTATGTTCATCAGGTTCTCACACTCTTTTTTAGTCATCCCCCATGACTATTATCAAAGATAAGATATTAAGCCAGATAAAGCTTTATTCCAAGCTATTTATGTTCTTATTCCCCCAAATGTAGTTACTTTCTTTGAATGTATCAGTGCTAAGAAGCTATATACAATTATCCAACATCACTGCAACAAACTCCCATATGATATGATATAATCATCAAAGTTATTCACAGTAACAGACAATTAGTACAATATGTTTGAAGCACTCAAAATCATCCTGCTGATTATGTCCTTCATAAACTGCCCTCTTTTAAGTACTCTTGATTTTAGGGCTGTTCTCTGCATAGTTTTATATCATTTCCGAATTTGCCTTGTGTATGGTTTAGTCCATAGTGAGAGAAAAGCACTCCTGGAAAATAATCCAGGTCACTTTAAAATACAGTATGCTTTGAGGATAACAATCCTTTCAGTTAACTTGAGGTAATTCACAAAGGCCTGGTTTCCCACTCAAATGCCTGAAAAAGCCTTCTCTCACAATATGAATCCAGGCTTAAAGGAGCAACCATCCCTCATCCTGATCACCTGAAGCATCTTAAATTGATAAAGACAAGTAAAAATTCTGTAAGAAAATACATTAAAAGGTAAATACTATTCTTGCACTGTCATGTGTGCAGAATCGTTCTTCTCCTCACACCTATTTTTATATGCAGATAGGAGGCAATAAGAATGTGTTTGATTAATTATTGAAACAAAATCCAATATAGATGAAAACCGTCAAACAAGCTGTCTGTTCAAAACAGTTTCCAGGAAGGATAAAATCTAATAGACTCCTATCACTAGAAACCAGAGAAAAAATGACAGAAATTGGTAAAAACCCCAAAGAGGTCACCTTAGATATTTATCTTTTAAGGCAAAATACTTTGTTTTCCACACTTTCAGAAAAAGCTGCCCCTCTAGCTCCTGTCTGAGGGAAAAAAGAAGAAAAGGGAAAAGAAAAAACAAAAAGCCATTTGCCTAAGTATCTAAATCACACTAATGTAGTCAGACAAGCCATCCGGCTTAGCAGCTCATTAGTAAAGAAATGACCCCTCCACATAAAACACAGTTGGGTCATTCCAAGGTAATAAGCCTTCAAGTTTTATTGTTTGGCACATACAAATGGTTGGATGTAGGTCTAGTTTATAAGTCTAGTCTTACACACATTCCAGCATACCTTTCATTTATTCATTCACTTATTTACATTGAAAGGAGTGGGGAAAAAAAATGCTTCAGGAGAGAAATAAGATTTATGTCCAAAGATGTGAGTAGTTGCTTCTACAGCAAAAAGAAGAAAGGACAAAAAGTGTCTATTTCTTCTTTAAAACATATTTCACTATTAAACCATGACATGAAACGGCAAAACACAAACTTTTATATGGTTTGAGTTTTTAAACATCTGATTTCACAATTTTAAATTCACATGAACAAAATGCTTATAATTCAACATCAGCATTAACTATGTGATGGTCATCAATGTAGAACACACTGGGAAGAGCCAGACCCCATAAAAGCCAAGATCCTAATCTAATCATGCCTATAATTAAGTTTTAAACCTTGAGAGTTAGCTTTCCTGCCCCTCCTGGGATATTTATCCACTTAAAGTCAGGCATTCTGTATTCTTTACACATTTCTGTAACAATGAATGACTCTCCATTGACATACATGGGATTTGGCTCTGTGGTCCTCACCCCATATGATGAAATCAAAACTACTTTATGAGGCATAAGGGCTTTTTGCTCACCTACCCAGTCAGAAAACAATATTATTTTGTAACAAACTAAAGGATTTATGACCAACATCAACATCAAAAAAAAAAAAATCCCATATTTCCTACGTAAATTAAAAAGAAATCTGGAAATAAAAAAATAACCAAATAATTCACTGGTTTTGGATTCTGAGTGTTATTATGGAGTCTTTACTCAGGACACAGATCCCCCTTTTTACTTGTGTAATAAATTCATACAATAGAATAGTCAGGGTTGAAATTAGGGACCTTAAAATTATTCACGCTCAAGTTCGCATCGCAAGACCTGTAGTCATTAAACATATTGCCCTTCTTTAAATTGCTCAAGATAAAATAGTGTAACAATAAATGAGTTCAAATGCTTGAATTTTATAACATTTAAAACAATTTAATCATCTGAATGTACCCATATGAAGATAAAAGGAAGTTAGTAAGAAAACCAGCATTACCCCATAAAAACTCCACTGACAAAAAGCCATCAAACCATAATAACGCGGTTCACACAGAAAAGAAATACAAAAGCAAATGTTCTGACCATCTCACAATGCAACAGCTTCTGTTCTGCTATAAGAAACAAAATACAGCACCCTTCCATTGCCTCAGTAAAGTCTCGCCAGCTTGAGAAACTCTGTTTCCTTTCCCTTTAAAATGCTATAATAAAACACAACTAAGGTAATTTTTTCCAGTTTCTTGGGTTTATGGTGCTCTAGATAATGTGGTTACAATGTGATTACATTGGGTGCCACCATTCATCTTACCCATCGCTATCAATATACCATGACATCTCTTTTCAACAAAAGACTGTATAGCAACAGCTTTAAGAGAACCAAAGGTTTCATTACATTAATATGTCTCTGGTAAATTCTAAGTTATCCACTTATTCATCTTACCCTTAAAACCCAATTAAAATCTAATTTATCCTATCCCAGGATTCAAATACTATCTGGCAATGCATTTGACAGCCTTATAGTAACTACATTACTACACATCATGCCCCAAGGTATTTTAGATCACGTCAGAAAGAGCTCAGCCATTGTCTACTTAAAGCTACAGAATTATAGTCTGTGAATCTCTGATTTTACATGGAAACCTACATTTCCTTACAATGTTAATGGATTATTACAGTTAGAATCATAGAATAGTTAGGAGTGGAAAGGACCTTAAGGTCATTTAGCACCAAACCCCCTGCCATGTGCAGGGACACCTCACATTAGACCACATTACCCAAGACTCAATGGCCTCGTCTAGAACACTGGCAGGGATGGAGCATTCACCAATTCCCTGGGCAACCTGTGCCAGTGCCTCACCCACCTCATAGTAAAGAATTTCTTCCTTATATCTAGCCTGAACTTCCCCTGCTTCAGTTTGAACAATCACCCACTACAGTCCCTGATGAAGGGTCCCTCTCCAGCATCATTGTAGTCCCCTAAATTATAAGGCATCTATCTGTGTTGTCACTCTTTAATGATGTTTTGCATTTCCTTCTTAAATAAATGTTTAATGATTGAAAGGACTGGTCAAGGTTGCAGTCTATCCAACAAACATAAAGAGCCTATATAACATATGTATTGTGAAAATGTGCGGTCAGTACGTTACCCTAAACTCAACTGCAACTTAAATTATAAAGCAGATGAGTTTAAAGCTTTATTATAGACTATTTAATTACACAAAGTGTTTCATTTCATTCTGTTGAAGCCAAATGCATGCTGACATATTTTAAACAGTCGCAATATCTGTTAAAAGGAAGGTCCTGACAATGTTTCTAAATCCTATTAAAAGCTATGAAAACTGGAACAATACTTAAAAATTCCAAAAAGCATCCAAACCAAAAGGAAAATTACTTATTCCTCCAGCTCTGACATCTTAAAGGAAATGAAACAATCCTTTCACTCCTTTCACTAAGAAATTTTCAGGGAACTGATTATGACAGAGATGCTTTTGCTGTCTTGTATTTCTCAAGTAAAAGTATATAAATAAACTACATGAGCTCCCAGTGTCTGGCTAATCCACAACTCTGGAAAAAGGCAACAAGTTACTGTGACATGAGACACGATGTTCTTGCATTTGGACTGTGTTTTATTCGTACATCAAATATCAAATCCCACTAAATATTGATATATCTCATTTCACAGTATCTTACATTTGAGCCTCGTAGAAAGCAACTTGCAAATTAGCTTGAAGCACAATGCGCTTGAGCTCTGTGGCATATATCTACATCTGAAATAGTTTTAAAGGGTGGGAGCGGCTCTTACTCTTTGCCTACCAAATTCCTTCTTGAAATCAAATTAGCAATGCCTTTAAAAATGCATGTAGAATTTCCCACATCATTTCTATTTGATACCTCACGCGCTTAATATTGATTTGATTAATATTTATATTCCCCCCCAAATAACCTTTTGAATCTATCTTTTTTTTCTAAAGATCCCATAATTATTAGCAAGGTTAGCTCCTCATTTTCTGTATTACTGCATTTTCTTTGATTACAGCTGGTCCACATCTGCGTGCAGATCCTTAGTAATGCATGGAACACTTCTGGTGTGCAAGTGAGCCCTCTTCTGGGCATCCGATACCATCACTTCAGATGACAATAGCCTAAAGGCCATCGATTTCTTTCATCACTAACTCGGAGCGCCTTGTTTTCACATTTGTAAAAACACTCCTTTTGCAAACAGAAAATAATGCTGACTAATGCAGGACACGGGAGCTGCAGGTTTACAGCACTACTGTCATTTTTCTAGCTGCACAGTTTTGATTGCTTATTGAACTGTAAATACTGTAATTGCCCTGTTAATACAAAAGCATTTTGACCTTTGCCTAAGGATAAAATGCATCCTTGACTAGAGAAATGATGATTTAATGCACTAAAGGGAAAAAAAAAATCACAACCTTTAGCCTTCCTCTTTTTCAGTGTGGCTTCCTACCATCTTACAATGCATCACAGCACAAATTCACAGTTTGGTTTGGAAGGGACTTTCAAAGGTCATCCAGTCCATCCCCCTGCAATGAGCAAGGACATCTTCAACTACATCAGCTTGCTCAGAGGGATAACTCCTGAATAACCAATTCAATCCTTATGGCTCCATTGCTGCCTTCAGGTTTTCCACATGAGCACCAGAATCTGGACACATTATGCATACAAAAAAAAACCCAAAACCTCCAACCTTAAGTGAACAGAAAATGTATGTAACCTCCAGAAGACAGGGTTTGATGTGGTTTTCCAAAAGCTCAATTATTTCAGCAGATCCATGTCTGCTTCATTCTGAGGCATTCCCAATAACACTTCAGCCACTGGGAATATTTTTCTTTGCATCCAAATAAATACAATGCACAAGAATATTCATCTAGACTGTGCGAATATGGAAAATAAGACCCATACACCAGAGGCAGGTATACAGAGAGCTAATAATATTACTATTGGTATAGTAGAAAACGTATGAAAAACATCTCTCATGCTGATATTAACTTGCAGACATGGAAAAACAACAAATTAATGACCCATAAATGCTAACTTCAGTACAAAGAAAAATTACAGAAGTTATGAATCACACTGCACACACCAGATTGATAAAGGGCTTTTCTACAGGTGAACAAACAGCTTTAACATTCCCTTTAGATAGCCTAAGTCTTGCAAACGTTAAGGTAATGCTTTCCAGAATATTAAAAGCAGTGATGCAGAAGTCATTACTTCTGTAAGAACACACTGCAGAAAAAACAAATCTAACTACTGCAGAAGAAAACTAGTTGAAATGTGAAAACCACCACAAGCAAACGCAGTGCTCTGGGGGACTGCTTGGTTTGGTGTTAATATATTCATTGTTGGCTTTGTTGCGGTTGGTTGGTTGATGGGGTTTGGTTTGGGACTTTTGTTGGGGTTATTTCAGTTTTGCCTGTTCTGTGGCTGGTTTTGGTTTCGTGTGCATACACCAAGTTTAAAATGGGGCCATGCTCTGATAAGGTGTCAGAAGAATAGCTAGGCATTTTGTATGCATACATGTATCTAGCAGAACAAAGAGAAGTAATAAATGCATTTATCCAAAGGCAAGCTTCCTGGAGGCAAACTATTGATGAACTTGGGGTCCACTTAATGAATGCGTATTCCAATCTATGGCACATAGAAAATTCATATCACATTTTATAGGAAAGCACTGTGTTGCTGGTCAGAAGCAAACAAATTCTGCAATATTCCCTATGACTGCTGTGTGCATTTCATTCTGCTCCGTGTCATTCTTCTCCTGGTTTGCAGTTCAATAGGCAAACAAAGCAATTCACTGCCCAGTTACAGCAAACCTTCAGTACATATGCTGAGGAGATTCATGTGGTCTTTAAAGAGGAAGAAATTAAATTGGAGAAATCCTCTGTCTCTGGAGAAGTAACCATTATGTGCACCCTCCAACAGCCAAACACTAACAGTGATACAAACACTGCACTACTACTACAGAATTCAGTGTGGAAACAGCAAGGCACTGAAACCACAATGAATTAAGGAACTCTGGCACGACCACAGTTTTAATCCTGTGGTAACCAAAGCCCTGGAAGACCATGAAGAACCTAGAAAATCAGCAATGAAGAGTAAACCACTTCACTTCAGGCCAGTATCTAAACCATGAGCTTTTCCTACCTATTAATATAAGGAGCAAAAAACAGAGCAAATATGATTTATAGAATTCTCCTGTATTTCAGTTCTTTCTGACACTGAAACAGTTGAATTTATATGTGGAAAAAGTGTTTCCTGGTTAGGTGCTCAGTACTTTTAAAGACAAAGACATATATAAAAGTGGAAAATCCAGAGGAAAAAAGGTCTAATAGAAATTTATTAGAAATATGAGTTCTTAAAGATTACATGAGACACCAAAATATAATTATTTAATATAATTCTTAGAAACTGAGTTAGCTAATTCTGAATTAACTTTTATTTATGTGAACTGACAAGGATGTCAAAAGGAAGGGGGAACATATAATACCTCTGGCTGAACTGTTGGATGTTGTCAGCACTTGAGACCCCCCCCAGAATGGGTCTCTTGATATAATATTTCTGGACAAGAGATTTAAACTTGTGACTAAATTCCACCACAATTTAACTCTTAATTTTAAATGTGTATAGGACTTACTGGGGCCTGAGACGTTAAAAAGGATGAAAACATTAAAAACCAATAATAACTACAATAAAAACATAGTAGTTAAGACAAATTATCTGGTTTAATTGTAAATTTGGTCATTTTATATTTTAAAATTTCCCAAACCTTAGGTTATTTGGAAGGAGATACCATGTCAGAAGCATCATTCAACCTTATATAGCAATTCAGCCTTGGATTCTAAAAACCTCATCATTTATTCTAACAAGGCATACAAAACTTCCCTCATGACATACAGATTGCCTTTAAAGAGAAAGAGCAAAACAAGGCACCCATAAAACATTCTCCACTGGACACAACCAAGGAAAAGCTAGCAGCACTCTAGTTCAGTAACAGCATTTCCTCCCAGAAATGCCAATACAGTAAGTACAAAAATCTACTCATGCAAACAGACAAAATACCACAGGGCTATGTAAATCTGCAGCCACCAGAACCAGAAGACTAAGCAAATTGTTAGCTAATTTGTAATTTACAAGCCATAAAGTCCCACTTTCTTACAGAGCATTTCTATTTGTTTCTGATGGAAAATATCAGTGTGGTTCTCTGGATCTACAATAAGCAACAAAACAAACTCTGAACTTGGACTTGGAAAGCCAGAAGAGAGAGGAATCAACAAATAAATCAAAGCTCACTTGTGCAAGTCTATCACACTATCAAAAAACACTGCGCATCCCTCTAAGGCCATGATAATGTCCCCCAAAAACAAAGAGACAGAATGGTCCTTAAAAGATGGCTCAAATTCCATTGCAGGTAGCATACTTAGTGATTTAGGTACAGTTATAAGAAGTTGAGGCACGCAGGAAACCCACACGGATGCAAAGAAACTGAAAGCAACCAAGAAGCAATGCGGTGACACATTATAGCTTTGCCCATTTGGGAACACATCCTATTTCTCCAGTAATAACCACCACGTTTCTACTTGGTTTTCTTCAAATTTGGAAAGACAAATCTGCTCTTAGAGCCTTTAAAATAGCAAAGTGAAGAGCAAAATAGCTTGAAATACAGTAGGAAGCTTTAAACAAGACATTTTCCTCTAAGAATTATTCACAAAGCTAGGAACTCTACCACAGTACCAATAGAAAAATTGTCCTATATCAGTTAACGACCCAGCAGTCCATCTCTTGCCACTCATCCCCGATTACTCATCTCAGGGCAGCTACAGACATTTCTCTGTCTCATAACTGTAATTTACTGCTCACTGTCACCCAGACTGACCTTACACAAGCCAGCACCAGAACTGAAATACAGACAACAATTATTACATTTCTCTTAAATATGAATTCGGATGGAGCTGTTCAATCTGGAAGCTGACAGTATCTTGAGAGTTTATAGATTTCCATTTGTCATCATGTTTTTCATTCTCCAATCAAGCACAATAACTTCAGCTGTCCATCAAGGACATTTCGTTTTCCAGTGCTGCAGCACTATAATTTCACTCGGAGCTATTCAAATGTTTTACTGATGTATTTGTGAAGAAAAACTGCCTGTAGACTCATGCTGCTCCATTCATTCTTATACTTGCATTTTTGAGATAGGACAGTTTCTTCTCCAAAGCAAACAGGAATAGGAGCTTATCTTAGTTACAGTGAACAGACATCATTAATTGTTGAGAACCAGATTATGAAGAACCAACATTCAGCAACATTATTCCTGTGGTAATATCAGTAAAATACATATATTAAAAAAAACAAACAAAATCTAGCCTGCAGAGCTCTGGTCCTCACATCTAAACATTAAATAATATAGGGACTTATAAAAGACTATTCATTCCACTTGGATACATAGAAATACTCTTTGTCCCAAAGGCCAATTATAATAAAAACAAACCCCAAGCTCTCATAAAACACTGGCAGTGGCTGGGATCAGGAGCATTGGGTGAGAGGAAAATGAAGACATGAGAACGAAGGCTAGCTTAATAATGAGCCCAAAGGTTCATGAAGATAACCGTGTATTTGAACTAGCTAGGAAATGCCTTTTCAAATGCAGACTTGAATTAATGCCAAGCCAGTACTGAAGTGATTACAGAGGTGTCTGACAGTCAAGGCTGACTCACTTGTCAACTGCTTTCCGTATTTCTCTTCAATATTCCCCAGATACCCAAAATGCAGCCTGCCTCTGCTTGGCACAGAACCTGATGATAGCAGAGGGAATTCAAAGCATTCTTTTTAAGGCAAATTTTTCTAAAGATATCATTTTATTCCTTTCTTATAATCAGACACCAACACGGCAGCACCCTGGTGCTTGCTAGAAATGGTACGCAGTCTTGGGTTATAAGACTTTAGCAGTGTAGCTCTAATCCAGGAGTTTAAGAGCTGGGACTCCCAAGTTTTATAGGATTTTTGCTCCCTGACAGCCTGTAATACAAATCATGAAGGATCCAGGACAGTAAACCAGCAGGAAACTAGACCCCAATCAGACCTAACCAACCACTAAATGATGTTTTCATTTAGACAAATGTAAAACAATTGCATTAAGAGCGTCTGTGGAGCTGTATTTAGTTCTTCTCTGTAGGACACTTCGTCTAGAAATGTAATTTTATATAGAAACAAATGATGGGATTTATCCCACATAAATAAGAATCTGGAAAAAAAGAACCCCAAACAAACAAAAGAACCAACATCAATTTTCTGTGAGAGATTAAAGAAAAGTCATATGAACCATTAACTGAGAGTCTTCCTGCTCATGTTGCCCAGAAAGGAAAGGCTTTAAAGTTCAGATGAGTTCACCATAGAAGAAATAAACTCCATGCTGGGAAAACGTTTTGACAGTTACTGATAAGACAAATGAAACTAATACATATTGTTAGATATACAAACAATAATGAAACAGCTTACATCTCATCTCCACAGATCTTGCAGAAGCTTTATGCATTCTAAGGCTCCAGTCCATGCAATATACTATACAAATACATGATTATTCATAGAACTGTAAAGATCCTTGGGACTAATTTTCCCTTAGCAATAATCAGTCAAAAACCTCCTACAGCAGTAATTGCTTAAACAACCTCTGAACTGGGACCAGAACATCTAAAGAGTTGTAAAGATGGCTTGAAAAACAGATTTTAAAAATCTTATTTCACATGCAGAGAATGGGTCAAACCAATATTTACATGAGGAGAAGGAAGGAGGAACCAAAATAAAGGGACCTATAGCAGCTGTCTATCCAGTCTTCCAAAGTGCAAAGCAGCTTTAACTTAACTTTGGTAAAACCCTGGATAATACAACAAACTCTACCCTGGAACTAACTGTAAAATCAGTCTTATCTTCTTGTTAGCATGTGACTGATCCATAAAAAATGGTTGGACAAATGGGCAAATCATCACTATCATGTGAGTTAGATTTTTACCATCCCATGTAGCAAAGCATATCTATCCAGTAAAGTCTGGTGAAGCACTTAATGTTTAAACAGATTACACAGACTAGACCTAAAAATATGATGGATGTACTGAAAAAAAGCCTTGCTGAAGCACAGAAAGTACAACACTTAGTAAGTGAACTTTATACGAAGTGGGCACAAGAGTTGTTCTGCAGGTGAAAGAATTTTTCTTATTCATCTTATTCTGCTTAAAAGGTAAAAGTTCCTGCACTGCTCAGTAAGAAGCTATTTCCTTGTCTTGCTCCTCCAGTGAATGCCTTCAGCATTCATTGTTCGAAATGCTAGAAAGTATACAGCATCAAACAGCAAGCCTGGTATTTCATACAGCTGTTTTAAAGCTTCCAGGTTCCGATTCATGCCTGCAAAAACCTCCACTAGGGCAAAAGCAAAAGATCAGCGAGGCATCAAGGACATCACCACTCTGAGTATCTTCTTTCACACTTGACATTTTACTTAGCTTCTATGAAAATTTCATGCAATACATAAACCATAACCAATTTATATGAGGCTTTGCAGTCTAAACATCCAACAGGTAAAAGAGAATGTATAATCTACATAAGAACAATAAATAGAAATGTTCTTGTATGCAAAATGAAACACCTTCCCAAACCCACACCACAGAAATAGATAACCTGAAAGAAACCATTTTAAGCTGGAGAAGGACCGAACCAACATTGACTGTACAGCACACTGCCAATACCCTGCACTTCATTGTTTTAGCCATAAAATATGACCATGAAATATTTAAGTTGCTCTATGTTCTTTGTACCTCATGGCAAGCATCAAGCGCAATATGCACATTTGATTGACAATCAGCTAAGAAATGTGACATCATTTTCCAGATAATCGTCAAAACAGCAAAAAAAACCCAAAATGGACATCACTAATGCCTGACTCATTTCACAAGAGCAGATTGCAGTGGTTTAACGCTGCGTGGGCAGAAGGTGTTAATTATGTCTGTCTTCCCCAAATCATCTCAAATCTAACATGCTCTGACAGTCTAACCAACTCTTGATAAGACTTGCAACTGTGTCATGTTTGATGTATCCCTTTCATTTACCCTTCTGAAGCTCAACCAAGCTTTAAAAAAAAGCTTTCCAAGTGAAATCTTTGGTCATAATGGACATGCTCAACATCACTGAAGCCGCAAAAAAACCCCATCCATCCCTGGTTTTCAAGAAATGGTTAAATACTGAGGGAAATTCTGCCAGGGAAAACAAACAAGTGGAATTCTGTCTTTAGATAGATGCCTGAACTACCTGTAAAGCTAGGCATCTAATCTTCTAGCCTCATTAATGGAGATTTAGTTATATAGAGGAGTCCAGAGTTATTTAACTTATCCCATGTTGGATTACAACATCTCTCCACCTGAATGGCTCTTCAGATTCCCTGGACAGTACTGATGTGATCTCCATCAATTACAAAGGAGCTTAAGCTCCAACAACTTGATAAAGACAGGCATCTGGTCATTCGTTCTTCCCACACACAACATGGAATTGGGGCTGGCAGATATGACACAAGGCCCACGGTAAATTCAAACGCTTCTGAGTGGCAGATCAGTGAGCCCCTACTCAAATGAGCACTAGGCTATTTAAATTGGTTGTTTAAAACACCACTAAGGATCAATCTTGAAACAACTGAATTGAGTTCCCTACTTTACCTGTCTGTTCTTACATACAGAAACCTAAACTTAGATGTCTTAATCTGTAAAACCAAATTCAATTCCTTATATCTGCAAAGATCAGCTTTGAAGACAACAATATCATTGCAATATCATTCTCAAATTCTACCATCCCAATTGGGTTTAAATTAGAAATGCTTCACTTTATGTAACTTCAGTGTACATTTAGTTCTTACAGTGTTTACTCAATAGTTGTAACAAATAGCTTAAATTGATTCCATTCCACTATTAAGCAGGAAAATAAAAAAAAAAAATACAGTGTTTGTGCAGCTCAGATTAAGTAGAACAAAGCCAAAAAACAATAAAGAAGGAATAGAAATTCAAGGAACACATTGCAGTGAGCATAAAAGATGCTCACACAATTATGTGTAAGTAAAAACTATGAAATTACACGTTAGCCGTCTTCAGTGCGGTCTTAAATTCCTTCAGTAGTTTAAAACTCTCCTCACCTCTGTAGATGTGGTCAGAAATAAAACAAGAATGTTCTGCCATTGTTACCAAAAACCTGGGGGCACCGCAATAAAATCAAAAGCCACAGTCCATCAGCTCTCAAAGGTTTTTAAAAGCCTTTAAGGATTATACCTTACAGCGGTAGCTCAACTAAGCAAGGATACTCTAGGAAGCAAACCAGCAAGTCCTTTTCCAGCAGTCTCATCATCTATTATGTAACTATAATTTCTAACCCCTAACACAACAGCATAGGCTTTGCTTTCATGCAGTGCAAAAACCTTTCAACTCGCAATAAAATCTAAAAAGTAAATTGGATATGCTTTCAAATTCTCCACCAAAACCAGCTATTCCATGAGGTGACTCTGTTACATGGAGTTATACCTTAAGAAACATTCTAGTTAATTTTGAACTGTACAATGAGTAAAGGACTGAATTCTGCACTATTGATACCGCATTGTATCACTACCAACCAATTATAACAGTACTGGTGAAAATAACAGCATTAGAGGTTCATACTTGAACAGCCCCTTAAATGTTACTTTGATGATTCTAGCAAAACGGGATCAAAATGTGCCACCTGATACTCTGGTATCAATGATAAACAAGTCAGACAAGACAACAGCATAGCATTGGATGCTCAGTTTGAAACCTGTTTACCAACACTTCCATTCAAATAATGGTTGTTGATGTTGCTTAGGACTTTCCCACACATCCATCAAATAACACAGCAATAGGATTCGTTTTAACTCATATTGTTGGACAGAGAATTTTCTTTCTAAATTATGCAGAACAGAAGCATTATAGGTCAACACCAGACTGAACAACTTAACACCACTTGAAACCCGACAGCAGCCAGTTGTAATTAAAGAACTGCAGATACCTTTCTTTGTGTGAGCAGCTATTTTCACAGCAACTATTTTAATAGTTCCAACACCAAGTGAAAACCTTCACTGGCTTAAGCCACAGAGCAAATAGACAACCTTACATGAATATCTATAGGTGACATCCTAATGAGCAAGCACAAGGACCACTATCACAGGTGGAAATCACTTCCATTAAGAAAAGCCTTGGGCCATTGTCCACTTACATTGCTTGCACTTAGTTGTCATTTTAAAGGTACTTCACCTCAAAAAGAGTACTTGCTGCCTATTTATTGGATCAGAACAAACTTTAATGCGAAAGCTACTGGGGAACACAGTTCTTCTGAATGTAAAACACTCCTATGAGCTTCTGCTTGTACTAAACTTCTGCAAATACTTACAATATATTGTAATGTCAAATACTTAAAATACCATTGCCATTAAGAAGTCAAATAATTCAAACAGCATTACCATCACTCTTGGTACAAAGATGCGCTGTTGGTTTTGTTAAATAGTAAAGTCATAGCATCAGCCTCTGAAAGGTTTAATCATCAACTGAAGAAGCAGCCAGTAAGAAAAGTGTACAACTTACATTATTCATGTACTCGCTGAGCAGATCCTGCAGCGCCTGCCGCACAGCATTACACTCGGCAACAATGCGCTCCCGGCGGTCATCGCGTGTGCAGGAGGAGTCTGCCATCAGCGCTGCTCCACTGATGATGCTCTCCAGCCTTTCTTCAAGGGATGGTCTGAAGCGGGCCTCACTGAAAGTCATGGGGTCTAAAATGATTTTGTTCTAAAAGACAAAATATGAGTGGGAAAATTATGGGTCTTCGGCATTTTCTCTAATTTCAGTGGCTTCAC
>JASSUY010041586.1:0-14359 GCA_032466535.1 Forpus xanthops
GGACAGGATGACTGTTATGTCTGTGGTGTTAACGAACCGATTAAGGTGGTATAAGCATCTACTGCGCATACTTCAAAAGCTGCCAGCAGTGATGAAGATTGTTGGAAGAAGTAAACGACCCCAGAGACCCCCACCACATTTTTCTGTATGCATGCAAGGAACTTTGGGGAAAATGCTGTAATCCATACGTAGTCTCATGAATATGGATGTGTGCTTGGTATCTATATAAGGACTGCTTGTGTAGCAATAAGTGGACACATGTTAGGAGGAGTTATCCCCCATGTCTCCCGGCACCGTAATAAAGAATACTGCTTGTCAACTAGAAAACTTCATTGGCAAGTTTGTTCCTGGAGTTTTCTCCGAATCAGTAGACAAGATGAACCATACCACTTGACTAAGGGCCAGGAAACACTTGCTAGAAGAAGTTCAACAGGAGTCTCAAAATGCAATTAAATTTTCTTATAGAAGGCAAATTTTAGTGCCTTTAGACTAAAAGAGTAACTGGATTTTGACCCCTTTTGTTCGGCAATAATTGAAATGACAGTTAAATAACTAAGGTAAGAGAATATCACCATCATCTGAAATTGGAAAGATTAACTTGTTTCTGGCTATAAATAGTTCCTATCTCTCCCTCAGAAGCAGAGTAGTATTTCCCTGCAATTGCAAATTTCTCAGCTCTGGGACTAAGGAAAAGGTGGATAGGATCTCAGACAAATCTCCTTTAAATAGATTGAAAGGGTTATGAGGCATCTTGCTCAAAGTTGAGGTTTAATATCAGTATATACAGAGGCACTTAATTCTCTGTCTGTATTATACTGATAATGGAGGCATATTTCTATCCTTGGACTCCAAAAAATCCCTAGGAGATAATACACCTGAGTGCCCCTTTGCTGATAATCTAACCCAAAGTATTGCACATGCATTGAATCTTTATTAAATATGGTTAGTTTTGAATTTGATTGCATAGGAATTCACTCATGCAAATTAATTTATTATGCAGACAGTACAATTCTTTTGTAAACAAGGTGCAAAATCTATAGATATAACAGGAAAGGTTTTAATCAATATTAGTCTAATCTTAAAGAGTAGATTAATCTGATCTCGGAGAATAGTAGATATGTAGTCATTTTAGATTTGTAAAGGCACATACTCGACACAATGATATAACTTGCCTAACTAAAAGACAAACTTAGCATTAACACCTCCCCAAGACTTGTCCTCTCACTGTGTTACCTCTGATACATGAAGATGGAAATGATATATAAGGTTTGCACCATGTATTGAATGTGAGAGTGTCCTTACACCAGCTAGAAAAGCTAATTCCAGTGTTAGTAACTCTAAAGCAGGATACTTTCTAATTTCCACATACTTTATCAGGATTAACTCATAAATCTATTCTGTTGCCATGTAGGAAAGAAGCAAATAAATTATGCTTCAATGAAATTGGTCTGGCATAAGGAAAACATGAGCAAGAGCCAAGAACATGCCTTGGTTTCCACTTGCAATTCAAGACCTCAAAATTCACAGTCCATGGAACAGCTTTCTGCTTTTTCTGTATCTCTGTATTAGCTGTCTATAGAGATGCTTATAAATGTGATATATGAACTCATAAGGTGGCTGCCTCAGATCCTGTGCAGTGTGGGATTAGTGAAGATGCTGTATAAAGCAGAGAGCAAGAATTTGGCAGTCAACAGCAGGTGAATGATTTTTGAAATAAGGGTCAGAGGTGTAAAGTACAATAAAGTTATTGGATCATATTCTCCAGATTGGTTAGTTCTCTGTCCCTGTAACCGTCAGCCTGTAGATTGCTCAACTGCATGAAGAACAATGCTCCTATAAGGCAAAACAAATTCTTTTAATACAAATGTAATACATGCAAGTTATTTCAGTATAACTTAATTTAACACAACAGGTCATGTTGATAAACACAGAGCACCAGCTGTCAGCACTCAGAGCCGGTATAATTATTCTTTGTTCAGTTAATTGTCTAGGTTGGTTCATTTCTATTGCTGTCTAATTATAGTGGAACTTACATGATCACTTCTCTCACTGATCATTTGGTTCTATGATACACACCTTACTTTCAAAAGCAACATTCTGTCATTTGTTTTAATTTGGAGCTTTAAGTTACAGGGATGAGCACTGAGACTAATCCCACTTTTGTTCAGAACATTTATGGCAGAAGTATTTTGGTTGTTTTCAGAATATCACTTCATTTCAGGTATAAAATATCATACATGGTGGAAGTGCAAGTTACACTTTAGTCTCCTAGAGCTCTGAATGCTATGAAATACTTGGGTTCTGCAAAGAGATCTCTTCTTTGAGTGTAGGATCTATGCAGCTTCACACACAGCAATCACAAAAGGCAGAACCTTAAAATGTAGAGCCTTAAAGCACCTGTTTTTCACAACTAGCTCTTGAAATTTTGTAGCAATAAGAAAGTTTTGACACAACAGGCTCAAATATGGTTTTGTATATACAGGCAACCCATATCACACAGCCCATTCTTCTGCTCCTACTGAGAAGCAATGGAAATTTCATGAGAGACTCCACTAGTAAAGATGATAGCAAGTGCTTGTTCTGAATAAAAAACAAGTTCTCATAAAACCCAGTCATATTCAAATACTTTGTATAGAGAAGTTTGTCATACATGTTAACCATGTGGAATCATTAAACTGAAAGACATAGATTTTTCTTAGATTCTTTGGGCTTTAAGTAATTACTTTGCATCTTCAAATTTCTGCCATTTTGTATGGAATTCCAAATAGTGCTGATTGCATTATTTATTGTAATAAGTACTAGGAAGTAAAATAAATGGGAATATACTGTGTCACCACATTAAAGTACTTACAGGGCATTTTCTGAAATAATTATGAAAATCTGAGTGTTCAACAGAAAGGTTGTACATGCAAAGAAATGCTACCAAGGCATCCTGAAATCTTGTGTTTATTCTTAATAATCTAAGGAAAGGCTTTACTCCATACACTTTTACTGAACTTCTCTCTAATGTGGCACTGCACCACACACCAACTTTTTATCTCTTTAATTCATAATATAGAAGTCCATTTATAGCACAGGATAATAGGCATATATTATTTCCAATTAAGATTACTCATCTGTTCGCATCCACCAAGATTTCTATCATACTTTTAATTTATCTTTGCTTACTTTAATGCACCCAGTTAAATCACAGTAGCATCAGGAATCAGATCATTATAACCAGAGCTGTACTGAACTAATTTAATCTTCTGGGGGGAGAGGAGGGAGAGAAGAGAGTGTGAGAGAACATTCTAGATTCAGAGCACTTGGGCTTTTCTTTTTACATTACTTACCATCACCTATTTTATTTCAAAACTTTAGAGCAATCAGGCTGACATACCAGCTTGACTACCCTGACTCCAACAAAATGTTAACTCTCCATCCAAAGACATACAACATTGAGATAGATATTTCAAAGAGAAAAAGATGAGTTGATGTAGCAGTAGACAAAACCAAGAAGAATGTGAAGGCAGTGCCTTTTTAAATCTCAGCTCAGGACTAAAGTTTGTTAAAATTCCTTAGAATGGTCATATATTATTTCATACTTAGCACATTTCAAAAGCACAATAGAAGTTTTCCAGCATCTGGGTATTTCAGATACAGGGAATGTGGAAAATCAGGACTGAGGTGTTCTGACAAAGCTGCTTCAGGAGCATAGGAAAGCTATTTTAGAAACTGCTCCAAGCCAGGATAAAAATGCTGTGTTGAAGTAGTAGCAAACTACAGATAAGAATTATTACTCCTTGTGATATACAGGAAAGGTGAGGAAGCATGCGTCCTGACATTGTAAATGCATGAAGGGTTAGCACTGCAGTGAATCACAGCAACAGCTGAAGGAACCTTTCTCACAGTCTTCTGCTACAAAGATATTTACGGGACTGTAATGTCCTGTAAAAATTTAATGTCACAGCTGAAATATACCATTTTAGGAGTAAATGTTATTTATGGGTAAAAGCTTTGTGGCTTATTCAAGTAAGTCCAAATTACTCACTCAAGAAAACAGAGGACTTGGGCTTGTCTTCTTGGTATTATTTTGCACCATATGAGATTTGTACATGCTGGCAGCAGTGTAGCTCATCAATGAAAGTTCTTAAAGCTAGTAAATTTATTTGTCAACAGAAAAAAACGTCATCACTGTCATGTGCAGGTAGTTTTCTAAGTACATACTTCTAAACTCAAGTTGACATCAATATTCTAGACACTTGGCCAGGTTCCTTATGAAGCAGTTACTCAATAAGTACTTCAATGAGTAGAAAAACAGAAAGCCCCAAAAGTCATTTTCCAAAGTGAATGTTTTAGGATATGAATGTGAATACGTGCTGCCTTATGAGTTGCTCTGTTTCTTGTAATAAAACCACCTTAACTGCCTAGAGTGTTCCAGGGAAGTCCCAGGCAAGAAGGACAGAGCAGGGAAGTGCTACTATACTGACACTTGACAATATCTGTAGCCCCTTCAAACTGCAGCCATCATAAACAAGCAGTAAAAATAATCATTGAAGAACAGAAAAGGCCATTGTAAATGGATATAGATCTCCATCAGTAGTTAAACTGTAAAACCTTAATATCAACACCAGCTTTACATATCTGCATTTCATAGAAACGTAAGATGATTTGGGTTGGAAGGGACCTTAAAGACATCACCTTCCACTAGAACAGGTTGTTCCAAAGCCCTGTCCAGCCTGGTCTTGAACACTGCCAGGGATGGGGCAGACACAGCTTTTCTGGGCAACCTGTGCCAGCACCTCACCCTCACAAAGTGGAAATTTTCTCTAATATGTAATCTAATTACCCCCTCTGCCAGTTTAAAGCCATTCCTTCTTGTCCTGTCACTACAGGCCCTTATAAAAAGTTGCTCTGCAGGTTTCTGTTAGGCCCCTTTACATACTGGAAGGCTGCTAGCAAAGAAAGGAAGAAACAAAAGGATCCATGTGCATCAGGAACATGTCTCAAAAGCACAGAAATAAAATTTCAGTACGTGTCTCAAGCCAACAGTAAAATACAGTGACAGAGAGGAGACAAATACAGTAAAATCTAAGGGCATGCCACACGACGTAGAAATGTAAAGCCTTAATACTTTCACAAGCCGGAGATAAAGCAACTTGCACAAGACTACACCTCATGTCAGGAAATACAATACAAGTTCACATAAGCAATTCTCATTAGAAGGAAATATACTGTCTTTTTCTTACTGGCTTTGTCGCACTAGCTGCTTGCTATTTAGTGAGACTTTTCCTATCAAGCTCAGTCAACCTTCATTATAGTAATGGGACACTTCATTCTTTTGTTAATCTCTTCTTCATTTCAAAAATTTCATTTTGAAATTTCAAATTTTAAGTCAGTATAGGAACTGCTACATTTCTTTCTGCAAAGCAACTGTAATTTTCACCTCAGCTTGAAATATTTTCTCTTATTCATCAGAAATAGATGAAAGAAATCTTTTTTCTTGCAGACACTCTACAAATAGCATTTTATTTACAGGAAAAAGTACTGTAGGAATGCTTCCACACAAATCTGTCACCACTAAAAACAGTTAGAAATATATCAGCCACTTATATCAGTCCTCAGATTATTTGTGTATGGATTTTGGGAGATTCCAGGGAACCCTACATCAGATATGCAACTGGACACTTTCAGATATTTTGTAAAAATATGCCCACCTTTTTCATTGAAGTTAGGAGAGACTTTTTAACCTCCTTTCCTACAAGGAAGGTAAAGCCATCGTGGACTTCTGTATCTTTTGTGTCTTCTTGCACTCCAAGACAATCATTATTCTTACAAAGGACTTGAGGCTTGAATCTTTCAGAGACACTGTGGAAAACAAAATTCTATCCAAATACCATAGGAAAAACCTGTTCTGGAGGAAAAAAAAAAACAAAACAAAAATGTGTGATAGGGAAACTCCTGTCAGCTCTGCTTCTAGCCCTCAGTGACTCCCCATCTTTTCCAAGAGAGTGAGCACTTACTTAAATGGCTCTGATGCCTTCTCATTGGTCTACATTGTCTGATAAGCAGGTGAAAGATTCCCCAGGTATATGGCCACATTTTCAAAAACCAGACAAAGATAACTCAGGAGATCTAACACCATCTTTAACAGAAAAACATGGAGAATGTAGGTGCAAGGGAGGTGAGCAGAAGCTGGTCCAACTTAATACAAGGATTCAGTTTTCCCAGCTGGATGTGCAGACACAGAGCCCTCTATGGGTATTTCTTATCTAAAAGATTTTCAGATGGAAAATTCTTACAACAGACAATATGAAAATATCAGCTTATCATCTCTGTAGACTGCAGATTCAAGTGAAAAATCATATATTGTCCCACAATTGTTTCTGGAGAATATTTTCCTCAAATGCATTTTTCTTTTTTTTTTTTTTCCTATCTATGTAGTTTAGTAGTATGATATACTACTGTGTTCAACAGATATATTTCAAATAATTACAAAAGTAATTTTCTTATTGCAGTAAGTAAGTCTGTTATCCCTGGGTAACATATTTCATTGTATGAGACATATTTACTCTTTCTACTTGTATTCATCTGATATGATTTGTTTTTTTTATTAAGTACCTTAACAAAAGTGTTAAAACTTTACTTTCCTTCTTCTTTAGATTTTTGTTGCCAAAATTGTTTTTGGAATACAAAGTAGAAAAATTGATCAAAATGTTGGCTTGTGATCAAAAAATTAGAAATGAGTAACAGGGTTTGCTGAAAAGAAGATCAGTTGTAGAATTCATTGTACATTGGTGCCAAATTGTGAGAGAATTTTCGCACTTCTGGGATAATTCAAGGATGCCAGGATAAAAAGAGAAAATTCAAAATACTATGGAGTCTAAGAAAAAAATATAAAAAATTACCGAAATAGATTTGGGAAAATCAGAAAGCAAGTAACGTTTAGAATTCATCTTATGCAACTGGAAGAGGTTAAAGAAGAACCTAAGAACTCCTGAGAATTTCTATACCCCCATTTGCAGGACCAGGAAAGGTTTAATTTACCTCAGGCAATATTTTTTCTAATTGGAAATTGGAAAAGACAATGATGTTTTAAATTTTTCACATTCCCTTGCACTCTTCAAAGGCAGTATTACATCTGCTGTAATCTTTGCATGATATGAACGCCAGCATGCATGTATTCCAGGTTCACACCTGAGGACATATAAAAGATATGAGGACTCATGAAACGAAATGAAATGTAAACACAAAGCTGGATTCATGTAAGTGTAAGTCTAGCCCCAAAATCTGTAAACAGAGTGGTCATCCACCATTCTATACATTCAAACCTGTATGCAATGCTTATGGCACGAATCAGGCTTCACAACACATAAACTGTATTAAAGCACAAAGACTTTCAACAGTACTGTCCAAAGCCAAGAACTAGGCAAATTTACTCTTTTAATGACAAATTCTGCTGAAGTGTCAACACATGATAAACTGTGCTGACAAAGAGCTCATAACAGAAGATGTAAAAACTTTCTGACCTCTCATCAATCCACTTTGAATTCTCTAATTTACGGTTCTCAGTCTGTTGTAGTTCATAAATGATGTAATCAGCAGTTGCTAAACTAATAGAATCACAGAATCATAGAATAGTTAGGGTTGGAAAGGACCATAATATCATCTACTTCCAGCCCCCTGCCATGGCCAGGGAGACCTCAAACTAAACCATGCCACCCAAGGCTACGTCCAACCCAGCCTTGAACACTGCCAGTGATGGAGCACTCTCAACTTCCCTCAGCAACACATTCCAGTGCCTCACCACCCTTACAGTAAAAAATTCCTTCCTCACATCTTATCTAAACTTCCCTTGTTTAAGTTTGAACCCATTACCCTTTGCCCTGTCACTACAGTCCCTCATGAAGAGTCCCTCCCCAGCATCCCTATAGGCCCCCTTCAGATACTGGAATGCTGCCATGAGGTCTTCACGTAGCCTTCTCTTCTCCAGGCTAAACAACCCCAACTTTTTCATCCTATCTTCATACTGGCTTTCTAGGCTGCAAGAGCACACTGCACTCAGCTCATGTTCATTTTCTCATCAACCAACACCCCAAAGTCTTTCTCCACAGGGCTGCTCTGAATCTCTTCTCTTCCCAGCCTGCAGCTGTGTCGGGGATTGCCCCCACACAGGTGTAGGATCTTGCACTTGGCATGGTTAAACTTCATGAGGTTGGCATCAGCCCACCTCACAAGCATGTCAAGGTCCCTCTGGATGGCATTCCTTCCCTCCAACATATCAGCCGAGCCACAGAGTCTCATGTCATCAGCAAAATTCTGAGGGCGCATCCAATCCCACTGTCCATGTCACCAACAAAGATGTTGAAGAAGAACATTCCCAACACTAATCGCTGAGGGACATCACTTGTTACTGGTCTCTAGCTGGGCATTGATCGACTGACCACCACTCTTTGTGTGCGGCCATCCAGCTAGTTCTTTATCCACCGAGTGGTCCACCTGTCAAATTAATGTCTCTCCAATTTAGAGAAAAGGATGTCATGTGGGACAGTGTCAAACGCTTTGCACAAATCCAGATAGATGATATCAACTGCTCTATCCCTGTCAATCAGTTCTGTAGCTCCATCAAGAAGACCACCAAATTGGTCAGGCAGGATTTCTCCTTAGTGAAGCCATGCTGCCTTGGACTTCAAGAGATCATACGTCAGCCTCTTCAGGAATCTGGGATAGAGCCCAAGAAGGCAGGGGAGGGGCAAGACTGTTGGTTAATATTCAAGGATCACCTGCTGCAAGCTCATGAGTGATACATCCCTACTTGAAGGAAGTGATGCAGGAAGGCCAGGAGACCTCCTTGGATGGATAAGAAGCTCCTGAGTAAAATTCAAAGGAAAAAAGAGGCTTATAAAAGGTGGAAACAAGGACAGGTGGTCTGGGAAGAATACAGAGATGTTGCCTGGGAAACTAGGGACCAGGTTAGGAAAGCTAAGGCCAATTAGAGTTCAACTTGGCTAGGGATGTTAACAGGAAGGGATTCTATAGGTACACTGCAAATAAAATGGGGACAGCGTAGGCCCTCTTCAGAAGCTATTGGAGGAACTGCCTACCCTGCATACGGAGTAAGCTGAGGCTCTTAATGACTTCTTTGCTTCAGTCTTCACTGGAAAATGTTCTGACCATACCACCCAAGTCTTGGAAGGAAGATGCAGGGACAGTGAGAATGAAGACCTTTGGCCCACTGTAGGAGAGGATCTGGTTCTAGACCATCTTAAGAACCTGAACACATACAAGTCCATGGGACATGATTAAATCCATCTACGGGTCCTGAAGGAGCTGGCAGATGAAGCTGCTAAGCCACTGTCCATCATATATAAGTCACCAGTGCTCGTAGTAAATTTTGTGTCAGGTTTTACAGAATTTTGCGACATTCAGTAGTTTTATTATCTATAATTAGCATTCCTTTATTAGTATCAGCATTTATCTCACCTTATCTGTCAGGAGAGACTGAGCCAATTATAGGAGCACAAAAGCAGTGAATAATTTTATATACAGCTCTATATATAAGCAAATGCCTTTCTTCCACAAAATCCATCTTAAAGGCCTCTGTTCAGCTGTTTAGAAACACCCACAATACTCCAGCCTTTTACTTCCCAACTCTGAGGTCCGTAGACACTGAGACTTATACCCATCCTGGAATGGCTAACAGAGCCAGGACACTGGAACATGATCATATGACAAAACGCTTTCTGAGAATGTTTTCTCTTGTACTTTTTAGCTTAGGTAGCACTCTCCCAAACAAGTAGTCATCAAGTTCTTCTAATCCCTCTCACTGAAACTGTTCCAAGGATGAATGGGGTGATTAAAATTACAGTGTTCTAACTGAGACTCGACTAATAAGAGCCGATGAACGTGTGGGCTTGCACCTGAGGAACAGGGAACTCTCATGGGAGTGAGAAGCTCTGAACTTCTTACTTTGATTAATATTTCTTATAAAATACTGCGATAGCTATTTGAGGAAGGACTGTAGTTTGTTTACTGTTGGAACCAATATACTAACAAATAGATCAAGGAAAATAGCCATACTGACCCCCAGATTCACAAATGCCATGTCTATACAGTGGATGTTGGGAGTATACAAACACTAATACCACTTCCCTATTGTTAACAGCAAACAAACTTCTTCATACTGTTTTATATCTCTGTTGAATTTTGCCTGCCTTCAGCTGAGTGCCTGGCTCTCTGCAGTGTGTCCCTTTCAGAAAGTAATCCACAGGTGTTATCCCCATGAAGCAGTAAAGATATCTTTCTCCCACAGAAAACAGTAGCAATGTTGCAAAAATACTATTTTCATTCCAAACAAAATAAAACTTAGACAAAATTAAGAATTGAAAATGTACTTTTTTTTTCATTCATTAAATTGATTAAAATACTTTGAAGCCATTTATAGTCTTGTTATTTTCGATTGACACAAATTCATAGACTCATGTCACAAAAGTGAGCACAAACTGAAAAATACATTAAAACCAGAGTGTTTTGGCTTGTTCGTTTCTGCCACCGTTTACATTTTTATCTCATATTATAATTGTTAGTACCATAAATACGTTTTCTTCACACCGATAATGACAGATGTTTCAAAAAGACCATTTGAGAATTAGGAGGTGTTAAAAATGTTCAGAAATTATACACAGTGATAATAATATTTCTAGGTAGAATAATAAACAAGCAGCTTGCTCTTGTCATGTGTTCCTACTAAATCCAGAAATTTGAAGGATCTCTTTGATATCCATTGAAATCAGTATGCATTGGCAAAGTTAGCACAATGAAACAATACTCAAATTGTTTAAGATTACACTTAATTTGCTTTTTACTTTACTAACAGCATTAAAGAGAATCATTTTTTGTGCACAAATGCATGTTTACCTGAGAAAAAAAAGTAGCTCTTTGAACCATTGACCTTGATTGTAATAAAGTCTGTTAAATTTTCACATATTATTATCTCTGCAGAGTCCCTGCCCATAGCAGGGGGGTTGGAACTAGATGATCTTAAGGTCCTTGCCAACCCTAACTATTCTATGATTCTTTGAAAATGGGAAATTAAAGTAGTAGAATAGTCTTGAAGTCTTCAAATAAGACTGCAAAAAACCCAAGCATTTAAAATTATTTTTTATGTTTTTTCTCATTTTAATACTACAGGATTAAGCTGTAATACTCATTGATAATGTTTTTAAGAAAGTCATGTTATCCTGCATTGTAATAGTCATCTCTTAAAAATTTAGATGGCATATTAAACTTCAGGATAATCTCCGATTTAGCAAATCTCCAGCTACTACAAATGAAGACCAGAATGGATGTGGATGTCTTACAACTTAATCTGAAACATTAGACATTGGACATTATCTGATTTTTGTGACATGACACACACATGCACTCACATAAATAGACCTCAGTTCAGCTCAAAGAGGGAAAAAACAAAAATTTGTTTCTTTTTACTTGACTGAAAAATGTTTTTTGCATTAACTTTAATATTAGGATAGAATTTGATACTGTATACAAGCAAAATAAGTATAAAATGACTAGGAAAATTATATAAAATATATTTTTGACTTTCTCTCGCACTACTTTTCCAGTATTTTGTGAGAAACATGTAGTTACTGCAGAGAAATTTAGTACACAGTACATTTAAAATATTAGGCACTACAAATAGATTTTGGAAGGAAAAAGTTATTAAAAAGTAGTGATACCACATTACTGAAACAAGAGAGATGAATTCAGGATTGACTCTTTTTAATCAGATACTTTCTAATTCTGTGCAATCTAGTTGAATTCTTTTCAAAGTTGTGACTAAAGATTTCTCTTGTTTCAAACTTGCCTACAAATAATCACCTATGCTGTCTTCTGATATGAAATACACTTCATTAAAAGATATTAAAACTTTGACTTAGCTTTCTATAGTAAGTGATGATTATTGATAGGTTTATTGATAGGCACTGTGAGAATGAAGACTTTAGGTCCACTGTAAGAGAAGATCAGGTTTGATACCATCTTAAGAAACTGAATGTACACAAATCCTTTGAATCTGATGAAATCCATTCACGGGACCGCACTGATGTATAACAGCGGCAGGAAGAAGCTTTCATTTCAGATTTCCCTCTATGAATAATATTAACCATCAATTAAAGTCTCAGAATATTAAGCATGTTTGGAATGAGCTGGAAAGATTCACACACATGCACATACACAGCTGTATGCTGGAACAGGGGAAAATATAATTTAGTTAGTTTTAGGAGGAACAAATTGAAATTTTATCCCTATATAAGTTGCAAAGATTAAGTAATTTCTACTGAGCAAGAAGGAACCTGTAAAATGACATGTACAATATCACTATGTAGTAGACACCAAAGGGGACAGAAGTAATGAATGCACAAGTATTTCCAAATACACTCAAAATACAAGTGTAGGTAATACATGATATGTGTTAGAATCCCACTATCTGAGATACCAAATGAGTAGAGAGCAATGAAGAGAGAATTATGCTTGTAGCTATCTATTGCACATTACCTCATATACTGTAAGGTCAGCACTCCAGCAAATAATCAGGAAAACATATTTTTTATTTCCAGAGTGGCAGTGAAAGAAAAGACATTGTGATTTTCTAACTTCTAAGCCACTACTTAAATGGAAAGAAAATATTAGTAAAGATTCTCTAAATCTAAAGATTAGTAGAGAGCAGACTTTGGTCTCTTCAGGAACCTGCTCAGTAAGGTTCCATGGGATATAGCCCTAGAGGGCAGGGGGGACCAAGGCTACTAGTTGATATTCAAGGATCGCTAACTACAACCTCAGGAGTGTCGCGTCTCAACTAGAAGGAAGTGCAGCAGGAGGGCCAGGAGACCTCCTTGGGTGAATAAGAAGCTCCTGAGTAAAATTCAAAGGAAAAAAGAGGCTTATAAAAGGTGGAAGCAAGGACAGGGGCCCTGAAAGAACACAGGGATGTTGTCCAGGAAACTAGGGACCAGGTTAGGAAAGCTAAGGCCCACTTAGAGTTCAACTTGGCTAGGGATGTTAACAGGAAGGGATTCTATAGGTACATTGCAAATAAAAGACAGACTAGGGAAAATGTGGGCCCTCTCAGGAAGCTATCAGGAGAACTGGCTACTCTGCATTTGGAGAAGGCTGAGGTTCTTAATGACTTCTTTGCCTCAGTCTTCACTGGAAAATGCTCTGACCACACCACCCAAGTCTTGGAAGGCAGATGCAGGGACAGTGAGAATGAAGACCTTTGGCCCACTGTAGGAGAGGATCTGGTTTGAGACCACCTTCGGAACCTGAAAATACACAAGTCCATGGGACCTGATGAAATCCATCTGTGAGTCCTGAAGGAGCTGGCAAATGAAATTGCTAAGCCACTGTCCATCATAGTTGAAAAATAATGGCTGTCAGGTAAGGTTCTTGACTATTGGAAAAAGGATAATACAACCTCATTTTCAAGTAGGGGAAAATGAATGAGCCGGGATACTGCAGACCAATCAGTATCACTTCTGTGCCTCACAAAATCTTGGAGCAGATTCTCCTGACAGGCATTCTAAGGCATGTGAAAAAGAACAAGGTGGTAGGTGACAGCCAGCATGGCTTCCCTAGGGGGAAATCCTGCCTGACCAATCTGATGGCCTTCTATGATAGGGCTACAGAACTGATTGACAGGGATAGAGCAGTTGATATCATCTATCTGGATTTGTGCAAAGCGTTTGACACTGTCCCATGTGACATCCTTTTCTCTAAATTGGAGAGACATCAATTTGACAGGTGGACCACTCGGTGGATAAAGAACTGGCTGGATGGCCGCACACAAAGAGTTGTCCTCAATTGCTCAATGCGCAGCTGGAGTCCAATGAGTGGTGTGCCTCAGGGATTGGTATTGGGCCAGTTCTGTTCAATGTCTTGGTGACATGGACAGTGGGATTGAGTACACCCTCAGCAAGTTTGCCAATGACACCAAGCTGTGTGCTTCGGTTGATGCACTGGAGGGAAGGAATGCCATCCAGAGGGACGTGGACACGCTTGTGAGGTGGGCTGATTTCAGCCTCATGATGTTTAACCTTGCCAAATGCAAGGTCTTACATGTGTCAGAGCAATCCCAGGCATAGCTGCAGGCTGGGAAGAGAAGAGATTCAGAGTAGCCCTGCAGAAAGGGACTTGGGGCTGTTGGTCAATGAGAAAATGAACATGAGCTGGCTGCAGCGTGTGCTCACAGCCCAGAAAGCCAACTGTATTCTTGGTTGCATCAAAAGAAGTGTGACCATCTGGTCGAGGGAGGTGATCCTGCTCCTCTACTCCGCTCTTGTGAGACCTCACTTGGAGTATTGTGTGCAGTTCTGGTGTCCTC
>JASSUY010041587.1:0-34527 GCA_032466535.1 Forpus xanthops
TTTTTTTTTTTTTTTTTTTTTTTTTTTTTTTGTTTTATCCCTAAATTCAAAAGTAACAGTGATAGCTTGGTATGCCACCTTCTAGAGATTTTCCTATTCCTGAAGAGTATTCAGAAACATGTTTTCGGCATACACTGATTCCTTCAATGAAAATTTACAAAAGGTTTTTACTTCTTACTCTTTATTAATTTTCAAATTAAACAAGTATTAAAAACAAAGAACAGTAAATAATCTAATTAAAAAGTGGCTCTTTTGTGAGGACTGAGCTGTAGTACAAAAGTTATGCCCATTTAATTGAATTCATTTAGAATCTGACTAGTTTAATCAGTGCAATCTGGTAATGAAGATTCATGATATTTGTTGAATTTAAATGATAATTCTCTTGAGGCATCTGCTGAACAGTAGGGATGAAGAGGTGACGTATCAGTTTCCAGCCAATCTGGGATGTGAAATTCTCTATTACTTTGCAAGACCACTAATTGCATTTATTTTAAACTGCTTAATTATGAGCAGCAGCATCAGGGGAATGAGGGTCCTGTTCCTAACATGGCAATAGTGACTTCTCCTGCCTGGATGGATACCTGGTTAAATTGTCTCAGAATGAGTCATCAGAACTTGCAAATAATTGCCAACAGTGCAGTCATCTTAGTCATCAGTGAAACTTGTTTGGTTTAATTTAGTCATTTTCCAATACTGGCTTACTTGGAGAACATACGTTTTCACTGTGCTTGTTAAACCTTCTAGTGGCATAATAGAGTAGGTTTAGCCTTAAGAAATCATGTACCACCAGTCCATCTTTTTACCTGCCCTCTTCTGCTACAGTTCTCTTTTAAACATTTGGTCAGTGTATCTGAGTTTTTGAAGGACTGATGATACTAACCCTCCTGAAGGTTGTGTGAGCATAACACCTCTGTGAGAATTAAAATAAAAATCAAAGTCAGAGCTTCAGAGAGGAAGAGACTAGAGTCAGTAATTACATATTTGGCCATCCATTAAACATGCCTACCACAACACTGTGCTGCTGTTTGCCACATTAATAGTGACAGAATATAGAAAGAATCTGGGAATATTTTTCATAAAACTACTGGATTTGTCATTCCTATTTTAAATCTGGCTGCTAACTTACAACCTCCCCCAGAGGAAATTAAAGGGGAGGAACCTCAGACTAAACTCTAACACAAACTGAACTGATAGACCTAACTCCTTCTGAGGAACATATTCTGTGCTCTGTGTTTCTTCTTTGTATTTCTTGCTTAACAACAACGTCCTCAATTTTTCACTAACCTGAATCCTATTCAGATTTGTCTGCAACCAGTGTGCCTGCCAAGCATGGGCTAGGGGTTTCACTTGGCCGCAGGGTGCCACAGTAGGTACTAAAGTGCTTGGTTTTGTGATGGCATTGTGAAACCTTAGGTGTTTTCAAAAGCATGGTAGTGGTTCACATATACGCCATAATTGGCCCCATAAGAACAAAACTCTAAATTCTATACAGAAGTTAATTTGCCTACCAATGCAAAGTGGTACTGAAGTAACCAGATTTATATCAGGAGTAAATTGTTTCCACGATTTAGATTATTGTATTTGCTGAGTACCCAAATCTTACCTAACAATTACAGTTATTTATAAATGTGATAAGCATACAGGGGATACATGATCATATGTCATGTATATTGTGTGCATTTCTGATGTCCTCAACATAAAATGGACATGGAAATGTTGGAATAATTCCAGAGTAGGGCCAAAAGGCTGATAAAGGGACTGGAGCACCTCCCATATGAAGATAGGATGAGAAAGTTGGGGCTGTTCAGCCCGGACAAGAGAAGGTTGCGTGGAGACCTCATAGCAGCCTTCCAATATCTGAAGGGGGACTATAGAGATGCTGGGGAGGGACTCTTCATGAGGGACTGTAGTGAGAGAACAAGGAGTTAACGGGTTCAAACTTAAACAGGGGAAGTTCAGATTGGATCCGAGGAAGAAATTCTTTCCTGTAAGTTTAGTGAGGCACTGGAATGGGTTGCCCAAGGAAGATGGGTTGGATGTAGCCTTGGGTGTCATGGTTTAGTGGGAGGTGTCCCTGCCTATAGCAGTGGGGTTGGAACTAGATGATCTTAAGGTCCTTTCCAACCCTAACTATTCTATGATTCTATGATTCTATATGTTGCATATTTTTATGAAGTGACATACTTGGAGACCAAGAAGAGCTACTCTAAAGGTCATATATCACATATATCTATCCAGGGACAGTGAATATTAAACAATCTCTGGATCTTGATAGAATTTTCATTCACAGAATATTATGGGCTTCACATAGTTTTGTTTATTGTACAGTGAGTAGTCAAGTAAATTTTCAGACATTGAAAGTGTATTTTTCTATAATAGAAATTTTTAAGCAGGTTTCTTGGCATGCATTTTGTTTGTACTGTGCTTGAGGTTGCTTATGGCATTAGTGGTTTGTGTGTTTGTGCATGTTTGCATTCTGTCTGTTTATGAAGTATTTCACTGGTACCCTTACACAGCATGTGGTCGGTCGAAGATTATTTTTCTTAGCATGTGTAGTCATCACGCATTTTGCTGAAAGGCTTTTAAACTGAGGTGGGTTAAACACTGCTTATCCAGACTTACATAAAGAAAGACAGACATGCAGGTTGTACTCGTCTTCACAGAAATTTGATACAAAAAATACCTGCACCATTTTAGAGATGAGAGTGTGAGTTGGTTCCAGGTTTTACAACACTCATGGCAGTTTGGTATATTTGAATTTCATAATTCAATGGAATAACAATTGTATTAATAACTGGAACATTTGTATGTTTTCTTATCCTAGATGTCAAAAATAATTAACAGATGACTCTTTATATTATAATAATACCATGCGTGTAAATATTTTTAAGTGAACTACAGAAACAAAAACAAACCTTTAACGATAATTTAAATCACTTCAGTCTGTATTTGAAAGATAAGTATAGGAAATATTTTCAGGATCCACAGGCAAGTTTTTGAAATTAGTCAGTGAATTACACTGGGCTTGGAATGTTAGTTGATGCTTTCTCTTGTGTTTTGAAAGTATAGGTTTTTCAGCATGTGTTTAACATTATAGGACTACGATTTGTAACAAACATAGATGCTAAGTAGCTATAGACACAGACATCAGTTCAGTAAGGATTTTATGAACACTACAGGAGAAAATACTGTTGCCTTATTTAGATGCCTCACTGCTACTTTAAGAACATAATTCTCCCCACGAATCTTGTCCTACCGTTAAAGAAACTCTGCTTCTGCAGAAATTACTGAGAATATGCATGAAACTTAAGAAACAAAACTGAACAATAATATTTATGAAAATTGCACCTGTGTGCACAATTTCATTTCTATTTTTACTAAAGTTCTTCACAGCTAATAAACTCCATGTATCAGCCCTGATTTTTTCGAGAATAATTTTATACAATTTTTATACTCTTCTTTTCCTACCAGAATATTAGATACTTTAATGATATTTCTTTTACATTGCTCAAGTATTCATTCATGAGAGCTTAAAATACATTTCATTATCTGTCTTTGAATATGTGAATAAGTTCAATTAATATCAATGAAAACATTTCATTTATGCTGTGCACATTATCTGCTTTCTGAATGTAAAATATTATACTACTGTATCATGTATAACGCCATCCTGTGCTGCACAGCTATAGTTGCTTTTATGTACAGTGCTGTAAGATACAGTGAGACCTTTGCTTAAGAATAATTATTTAAGAGACTTTAAGTGAATTAGAAAGAAGATAGCTAGAGGTAGAATTCAGAGCCTCTAGCTGCTCTTTCTGCTTGTAACATGCCATACCTACATTATTCCTGAGAAACCTGAATTCAGTCCACAGAAAATAACATCTTTATGCCTCAAGACATAAGAGCCATTTATACAGAAATGAGAAGTAAAATGTGTACAGAAACTTTACATCTTATGACAGTAGCAGCAGGTTCATAGTGTCAGGAAGAAAAAAAAAATGATGAAAGGAAGCCAAGCCTGACAAACTGAATTGTGGTTCATCTGAGTGCTGTTGAACTTCATTTCACTAACAAAGCAGTGGTATTTTTTTCTTTTAATGGAATAGTAATTTATAGTTAAATGAAGGGAAAATCATTAAAGTCCCTTCCTACCACCATAATATACTAAAGTAAATGTCTATGCACTATATAAATTCCTAGATCTTAGAAACTGTGTAGGTATTCCTCAATATTTTAATTTTGGGGTAGAGAAAGAATTTTAGTTAAAAGCAAAATATTGATACAGTTGACTGAATTTTGCAATAATTTGTATGGAAACGTGTATCCATGCAGAATTGATGTAAAAATCCAAATAATGACTATATAAGAAGCACTATATTTCTATGTAATACTATGCAATAATTTGTAGAATGGAGAACATGTATTTTCTATTCTTAGAGAGCGTATACATAGCATATCCATTGTATATATTAAATTAATAATAACATTTAAGAGATGAGCCAAGACAATACTTAACATTTTGGGCTGTGTCCAAATACTGGCTCATATGATAACTGCTTACAAGAATAGTATTTTGATAATATTCTTAAAAGAATATTTTTATATTGTAAAGAAGATCTATTTATCTTGAATGTTCTTGAAAATAAAACATAACTTTTATGCTTGTTGTGGTTTAAGCCCAGCCATTAACTCAGAACCATGCAGCCATGCACTCACTCCTCCCCTTCTTTTCCCCCTCTGCTCCTGGAGGGGTAGGGGTGAAAATTGAAAGAATGTAACTCCCACAGGTTGAGATAAGAACAATCCTGTAACTAAGGTATAACACAAAACTACTACTGCTACCACAAGTAATAATAATTATAAGGAAAATAACAAGGGGCAATATAAGTGTTTTCCATGTTTTAGACTTGGTATCTTTCATTCTGTGTTTCCAGTGCTGTGAGAGTACTACTGGAACAACAATTTAACTTCCAGGAAGGTGCAGCAGATCTTTTGTGACTTAAAGCATGTAAGAAGCCAGGCACTGTTCAAGTGAGCATGATATTCACAACTCTCCAGAAAGCATTTTTAAACCCTGAGAAAGTTAAGTAAACAATATAACAATTACTGCTTAAAATTTTGCTTTAATATATGAAAACATCCGAGGGATTGAAAATATGTTCTGCGTCATTATGTATATTGTCTTCAGACATCATTAACCACTAGAAGTCATTTCAGTTCCAGGTATGACTATTTGCCATATAAAAAATCAAGCAGCTAGTTAATTATTTGCTAAAAAAATACCCAAATCAAATGAAACACCCAAGCAAACAAACAAAAACCCACCAAAAACTGTCCTTCAGGCAAGAGGACACTTTTCATGGTATTTCCAATGAACTGTAACTTCTTGCTTCAAATGATAATCAAAAAAAACTTGCTTTTTCTTTTGGAACTGGGTGAAAGTTTTTCTAGCCTTGATAAAATTGGCATCCTTTCTCCAAACTGAAATATGCCAGCCATAGTACTTTTTCAGTAATATGGTTATGCAGAAAATCTTTGATAAGGCCACATAAGCAACATTTGCGTTAGACATCCATGAACCTGCAAGGTTATGTGACTGTGAGTAACCCCTTCTGCCATTTGATGTTACTAAGAGTTCGAAAAGCTTGACCGTGAGACAGACTTCTTTTTCCCCCAAAGGCTCAACATTCTTTTTGTGCTACATTTTTCGGAAGAACTCTTTGTTTGAAGAAGCTGGGCAGGGTAAAGCTGGCAGACTGGAACACTGCCCTGATGTGTTGTGACAGACATGTAATCTGCTATTTGACCACTGGTTCACACATCAGTGTTAATGTGAATGTGACACCTCTCAGCATACTGTTAATCAGGCATTACTCTTCTGTCTAAAATGTGGAGATGTGGAGTAGACTTTTATTCTTTTTAGAAGACTACACAAAAAAAATCTAGTGAAATGAAAATTTACAACCATAAAGGCAAACTGATTGACAGCTGCAAATCATAGTCACAGCAACATTGATATATGCATATTTATAGATCCCTAGATTTCAGAGCTAAAAAGGATCATTAGAACATTCTGCTTAACCTAACACATTCTTATGCAAAACATGCAAGGAGTCAAACATACAGTCCCATGTCAAGTGTAAAGAAACCTAGAAGATGGCCTTCCATAGTCCAGAAATTAGATCAATTCAGCTTCTTTTCCTCACTAACACTTTTTTTGTCTTCTGGGTTTTGTTTTCTTTTCTCCTGGTGTTTCATCACCAAAGTGCCCAGGAGTTCATCTGCTTTCATTCAACTGAAATGCATGTACCAGATGGTGCAAATAGCCCAGTATATTTCAATCCTGTATCCATGTCAAAAAACAGGCAGACAGCTGCAGTTCTTGGTTGCTGCACCTCATGGTATCAAAGGCTGGCTAAGAAGAGTGACACTGCTTGACAATGAATAAGATTTTTCAGGTCTGGCAAGGAAATTGCTTTGGAAGCTAAAATCCCTCTTCTTCTCTGTAGGAGTTGCTTTTCATGATTAATTAATTGTGTTTACGTTAATCTGCAAAGGATGTAAAGATATAAAAATAGAGTTACAGAAATGAGTCTTGCTTGGATACTTTATAGTAACCATTTCATCACATGTATTTGGAGTATATTACATACTTGTTTGTTGGAATTATAATAGAAATTGACCTACAGTATAAAGTTCTATGCGATGCTCTTCAGCATACTTTTACAGGAGGACTGCTGCAATCTATTTTTGCTGTGTGAACAGGCTAGACCACTGATCTTGTGTCCTGAAGTTCAAAAGTAACTTAAGTACTAGGGAGTGCAGTGAAGGTAACTAGCCACTTTCATCTGATAACAGCTGGTTAGAATTTGACCACAAGACTTTCAAAATATCTCTGTAATATAGCCTTACACCTCAAAAGCCATAGCTCTAGAAAAATTATTATATGAGGTTTAAAAGAGAGTTTATTGGACAGTTACATTTGTCTTGGAAAACAGAAACGAGTTAGTAGTTGAAAGATGTCTGTGGCAAGGGTTAATATCCCCTGTGTTGGTTTTCTTACTCCTAGGTGCTATAACTAGCACAGAGTACAAGAAGAGTTATACCTTCATATTCATTCTTCTGTCATGTTATTCAAATAACAGAAGATTCGTGTGATACCTTTGAACAACAATGCAGTTCTTTCTCACCCTATCCTATGTCATGTCTACAAGAGCATGTGTCCTTTTAAGACCTAGGCAAAGTATTCTCCTGCCTGCTTCAGAGTTACCTGTGCATTTTTTTATCTTGCCTGTGTTTATAGTTTTTATTTTCTTGAAAATTCATCGTTGTTCCTCTCCAAACAATTCGTATTTTTTTTTTAGCACTGAAGAGACGGAGACCTGATTTGGAAAGCTGTCTTCCTTACTGAACAGAGAATTGCAGGGCAGAACCAAGTATCATAGAAACATTCGCATAGCTGAAAGGGCTGTCTTATAAAGAATGATAAAAGTTAGTTGCACATTTGTTTTGCATAGGTGTAAGTGTACCACATATATGAATATTCTTGCTGACAAATCTATTTATGTGTATGTGTAAATGTATTCAGAGGCTCTGGTTTGCCTCCAGTCATTGTAGGTGACTCTTCTCATGTGCATTGTAGTTACAAAAGTATAATTTTAAGCAGAGATGGTACTGAAAAGAATTGTTTGTTTAGCTAAAGGCGAGTAATAGATTGGATAAGAATCATTGAATAGGCCATGACAACAATTTATATTTACTAGAAAGTTGTAAAAAATAAGGTAGGAGAGAAATGTTATTTAATGTGATAGATGAGAGTGATATTAAGACTAGTTGAATGAAGGTAATGAAAGAAAGTTTAGGCTGTCTACCTGAAAAAATCTGGAGAGCAAACTAGTTGCACTAAATGACTGTATAATCTCTACGGGGAAGCATTAACAGTCCAATTGCTTGAGATTTTTGAGAGGCCAAAGGGTCAGCAAAATACATGGTGGGGAAGAAGCTTGAATTGGCAGGTAGATGGATCACCTGACCTATTAGTTCTTTTCTATTGCAAACTTCTATGACTTTATGTGGGGAAAATTCCTTTTCAACCCACGCTGGCAATCTGTTTATGTTCTGAAGTATGATGATTGACATCCCTTTTAACTTTTAACCTAGAGAATGTCTCTGCAAGTGTTATTCCTACATATAAATGTCTAATGCTTTTAATAAAAAAAAAAAAGTCTCTCAATTAGGGGACTGTATCCATGTGCAAATGCAGAATGGAGATCACAACAGAGTCTGAGGTGTTATAGCGGCATGGGCAGAACTCCCACTCAGGAGGGATGGGACGTTGAGAAGGAAAGGGAGCATTTGGGGCTTAAAGACTAGAGAGACAGTGGAGGCAAACAAGTGAAAATTGGATTAAAACAGTCAGAAAGAAGTGTATCCTTTTTGTTGAAAGGGGGAATAAGAAAGTAAGGGAAATGGGGTGGTGGAAAGGCATAAGAACAGAGAAGCAAGATAGGAAGGGAGAACTAATTTATGGAGTAGAAGAACAAGAGCAAATAACTATGTGCTCCTTTTAATATAGTGACAGAGTACTTCCTATCTATGTTTACACTTGGTTTATCCATATGCAACCTTTTGTTTTTTTTTTTATTTCAAACAGTGCAGTACTTAGTAAGTACCTCTGAAGTACCCTGTATGGATTTTTTTAACAGTGTATTTCACAACTAAAACTCAGCCTATCCACCTTTCCTGTTAAAACCCATCAAGAGATAAGAACATGTATAAAAATATAGCACCCTAGTAGAAAGGAATGTCACATTCTGCCAGTCTTTACTTCATTTTGCCCTGAATTGAGGGACCTGTGATGGATAGGAAAACATCACGAAAGAAATACTTAAGAAATGCTAAACTAACAAAACTTAATATATTTAAATAATATTACCAAAAACATTCTTCCAATTTTATGGCATTAAACTAAAGCCCAGACTATAAAAAGACAAAATTATTACGAGATTTCCAGTTACTCAAAAATATCTTTGTGATGTTACTTGTTCTGACTTAAAGAACTTTGTTGAAGCATCAACTTCATTTCTGTTGAGGGCTGTAAAAAAGATTGAAGCTGGGGCCTGGAATATGAACAAACAATGCTTCTAAGTTAGTGCCCCACAGAATATTTTAAAATTATTTAACACAAATCATCTCAGTGTCAACAACTCATCACAGATAAACTATCTAATTAACAGAAGCCATCATAGTATTTGAGAACTCAGTCTTGGCTCAGTTGATATACCAGAAGGGCACTCCTTGATAAGCAAAAATTATAAAGGAAGGTTTAAAAAACATTACTGCCTGAAAGTAGCTTCGTCTTAGTTTTAAATTAACCCTCTGCTAGGTTGGGGTTTTTAGTTTGCTTGGCTTTTCTTTTTACTCTCTAGGAGATAACAAGCACAGGTTGACCTCATATTCTTAGGTATATTCAATGCTAGGATTCTGTAAAATGGACTGTTTTATGATGCAATATTTTCAAGTGTCTGTCATAGACTTGAAACCATGCCAAAATGACAGCTCAGTTAACAAAAATGTCCCCAGCTTTCGTAACCACTTCTGAGATAGTTTTATCCCACTTCTTTAAAATTGTAAAGATTGTCAAAATCTTGAGGTTATAAAACTTAACTGCAAAACACTTTTAAGCATCAAAATACCGACTGGTTGTTGCAGCACCAAACCTGCCACTGACTGGAATGAGGTGCTTCATTTCCCTATATGAAGTCTGTGGGGAGAAAAAGCTGACAGTGGGATCCATAAAAACATAACATAGACTAAATGTTATCAAAACAGCTTGTGGAAAATAGCTGCAAAGAGAGATTTCTCCTAAGTCTCTGGGGGGTAATATTTGCATGTTTAGATTGCAGGGAGACAATGTAGGACAATAAGATTCATTATCTTAAAACTGCTCCTGAAAGTAGTCTTTTTCACAGAGGAAATGTGAAGTAACACTAGGTAAGAGTGAAACACCATCTTCTTTCCATCCCATCCTGAGTAGATTGTTTGCCATTCACCCAGGTTATGTCAGGCATGGGTCCAATCACCTCTTCTGCCTAATGGAGATCCAAATATGTTCCTTCCTTTTAAATGGTGTGGATGCTCAGCTGTAGAACAATCTGAAGTAGTCCTTCACACTTCCTTGTAAAACAGTACCCCTGGTGTGGAGTGATTTAACTTACTATGCCAGAGTGAAACGTCAAGACATCATGTCTTCAAAATGCTGCTGATAAAATGCCAGTGTACAAAAAAGCAGTGCAAGGACATTCCACTCACATCAAATAGGTTCTATTTGTTAGGCTTTGAATGGTGCATATACTTTTGCTGGTTTTTACTCCATGAAACAATGAGAGGTGTAGCCTGTGTTTCATGGTAATAGTTTTAGTTTCCTCACAAATGTTATACTATCTCTCCAGTGAGCAATTTAAATTTCCCTCCCTCTTTACTGTGATCTTTCCCCGCAGTGCATATTATCCAAGAAGAACTGATATAAATTAGAAATTTTTTTTTCAGCTGATTCCACAACTATCAGGTGACAGTCTCAGAGGGTTTTGGTTCTTCCAGGGAACTGCCGGACAACTGCAAAAGGGGAAGTCTGAGTAACATCATAAGAAACATTAATATATAACAGTCTGGTAATTATAGGAATTCATGTCTGAGCCAAAAAGGCTACTGGTATGAACTCTAATATGGAGGTGGTAAATAAGGGACACTAGACTGAAGGATTTTCGTGAGTAACACTGCAGAACTGATTTTTTTTTTTTTTTGAAACTGAAAAAGATCACACTCCTGACATCAAGTCTTGCAAGAGAATAATTTATCCTTAGTTATTAGTCCATTCCTAGAGCATTTCCATGTTTGAACAAAGCATATTATCCACCATCTTAGCAAACAGAGATGCTGAGTTTCCAAACTCTTTAGCAAGAGTGAAAAATGTGATGTAAACAGAATAACCTACAGGAGTTATTCCCAGTATATTCAGGTTTTAAACCTTGATCTGTCTGAGATGTATTGTCACATATATGGGATTATTTAGGCACCTAACTCAACTACCTACCTTTGGAAATTTGATAGCTAGCTTTAAAAATAAATGAACAGGAAAGTAAACAGAAATATGCATAATAATAATAATAATAAAATCTGTCTTAATTTTTTCAACAAAACACTGTATAATCCAAAATTTTTAGTAGAATAATGAGACTATGAATTGTTTTCAACTGAAAATGCTTGAAAATAGATGTTCTCATCTTTCTTTGAAAATTTTTAGTGCTATGAATTTTGAAAAGATTTCTTACAGTCAATTAATTAAAAATTATTGCTTGGTTTCAGTTCTGTCTAACTTGCCAGAGCTATTGAAGGAGGCATGATAAGGAAAACAATAAGTCATAGTGATCAATTTAATGGTGTCAACATGTTATACAAAGAATCAAATGTAGAGAAATTAATTGACTTTCACCTGACATTACAGTAGAGTGATGTTATTCTAGGAAAATTTTGATAAGGAGCATAGGAATACTGACTTGAAGGAATCTGTAGAGATCATTGAACCTTAAATGCAGGCAGCCTTCTAATAGATCTGGAGTACATGCCAGTGTTACCCTGTCACCTCTAGTAAAACAGACTGAAAAAATCACAAAAGCTGTCAGCTGCTGAATGAGCATAGTGGCAGGACCAAAATAGTTGACAGTGTGTTTGGTCTGCTCCATATACAAAATTTTGTTAGACATTTATCATTACACAGGTTTACACAACTTGATATATAGTTTACTTTATGTTGTTAGAAGACTATTTTACTCAGTAACACTCCAGAGAGGCTTCTTCATGCATTCACCACATACAGAGAAGGGGCATAACCAGATACAGCTGTATTACCAAAATCTCTTCTGAGAGGCACCCTATCTTCAGTACTTTCTTTCATATTTAATGAATATATGTTCTATCGAAGTTAGCAGCAGTAATGATAGTGACATTCTTGTACATTCCACAAAAGATACATATTACCTCAGACAAGACTTGTGGAAATATCTATTTTTTCTGTTTCCTGGCAGTTCCAGATGATGATTTCAGATCAATTCAAATTAATGGCAACTCTTGGACTATTTTCAAGTGTTTAACTTGAGCACATATTGTTTCACCAGGCACAGATATGCGCAGAGCTGACGTTTTCACAGGTCTTCTCTAAGTCTAAGGAAACTAATACATATATATCCTGCTGTCTTGAATAGTTCAAGCAAGATGTAACAACCCTCATAATTTCATGTTATAACTTTTAATAAATTCTGACCTCAGTGAATTTGTTTCTATAAAAAGAATAGCAAAATCCTAATAAGACTCCAAATAATTCCCATCACCACCACCACCAAGCCCCAGGAACATTAGATTCACCTTTAATCTGCTTTTGTGATGTAACAAGCTAGGGATATCTAGTTTAAGTGAAACAACAAATTTTGTAGAAAGTTCATTCATTAAAAATGGAAATTACGTATTTATTGTTGATTTAGATTTCACATACTTTGCATCTATGATGAGCACATGCAACAGGATGGCTGGAGTCCAAAACTGCTCTATACCATCATTGTATTTTTCTGAATCACACACTAGCAGCATGCTGAAATAGTCTTTCATAAATATTAAGAAATAGGTTGGTTTGCACTTGATAAATGTTAGAAAAAGGGCTAGTTCTCTGGAGATGATTCTATCAAATTGGGATTAACATTTTCCATTTAGTCCCTTATGCTTCTGAAAAGGCTGACATAATTTAGTGACTATGAAAGTAACACCTTTGTCATTTTCATTGTACTTTATTTCACCTTCTCATTTGCGTCTTTTAAAAATAAGATGTCTAACTGAATACAGTAATCAATGTGCCATCGATTTATATAATGCAATTGTAATCTTCTCTTTTCTGTTCCCTTCTTAACACAATTTAACATCTTATTTGAACAAGTCTCTTCATTGAGCTGTCTACAGTAATGCCTAGATATTTTTTTCCTGAGAGATTACAACTAATTCAGGAGACATCATTATGTATAAATACTTTAGACTGTTTCCACTAATGACTTTTAGGGAGGTCTTATCTTTGTTGAGGCTTATCTGCTACTAAGTAGTTCAACCAGCTATTTTTGCAAAATTCACCTAAAGCTCTTTATAGTTCCTTAATTTAAATGATTCAAATGAGTTTACAATTTCAGCTGCTTTTCCACATTTAGTCTTTAACCTGTTTTCAATTTCAGCATAGAAAGTGAACAGTGCTTTTGCCAAAACTGCTTTTATGTAGTTAACTCTGTGTTTATCATACTGGAAATAAGAATTCTGTTGCTGTTCTGTTAGTCTATTATGATCTAGTCACAATACAAACAACCATCAAATAGGATAAATGCCTAAGAAATACCTAAAAACTACCTACTACAACCCTCTGCAAACCTTACATACATAGCAGTCTAGCCATAGCTGCATGTCACAGCACTGATTTATCCTCTTAAAATTGGTCTTAATCCTAGCCCACTTGCCTACTGTCATTATGCCTGTATTTCTGTATTATCAAATTTTTAATAGATAAGACTTCAATAACCTTATCTGACTTTTGGTTTACTGTAGACATTTCTGCTGGTACACGTGAATTAGTTTACAACTAAGCCATCCATGTCAAAATTACACCGTAGTGACTAAAATTGTGCTGGCAATATAGAGTATCTTGAAAAGGGGTTTTATATTTTTGGCAAGCAATATTTCACCTCATTGTCTTCCTGCAAAGAACTGCATCTCTGTAAAATTTTAAATACTTGGAAAGATTTACAGAATTATGTTCCATGATATCTCTTCTTAAAAAAAAAGAACTTAAAAATTATACTACAGGACAGCATTCTTATTTCTGCCATTTTCACTGCCTTTTTTTCTGTATTTGTCTAGAGCATGTACAGAGGAGTCCTAATCCATAAGCCTGTCTCTTCGGTGCAATCACAATACAAGTAAGCAGTAAACACAAGAGATGTATCTGTTACTATACCACTTTTAGGTTGCATCCTATTTCTGTGTTTTAAAGTGTTAACTGTTACTGCAAAGCAGGTCACTGTTAAATGCTTTTCAGGACAACCTAACTACCTGTTAATATATGTAGAAGCAAGTTCAATTATTATAATTTTCTGTTTCTTCAGAATTTGGAGACAGGTACAGTTACATCTACACATGTATCTGCATTGCATTGCTGGATTTCCTAGAGTTTCCCTCATTATATTTTTCATTAAATCTGGCCATTCAGCCTTTGTATAATAGCTAAGGGTAAAGAATCTTCAGCCTTTTCAAAAGACAATTTTTCTGCTGTAAACAGCATGCCATTTCAACTCAACTGATTGCAAAGAATTTGGATTGCAGTGTGATTCAAGTCTTTCATTGAACTGATATCATCCACTCAACCTCAGCAATACCTTAGAGAAATACAAAGCAGAGTAACTGTCTTTATATTATACTCTCTCAGTACAAGAATAATAGAGATGCCATGAACATTGCAGAGGTGTCACATTAGCTGCTCTGTGCTAGAGCTGAACTTAATAGTGTAAAGGAAAGGGAACTTATTGTTAATTTTTTTTTACAAGGATGGAATAGATGAACACCTCTTACAAATGAGCCTTATTTAGTTTTAAACACGTTTCCTGAAGTAAATAGTATATATCCCTAATTTTCATGTCTTTTGGTATGCTTCCAAAAAACTTGGAAGTGAATTAGTGTGCAATTTGCATCCAAATCTCAGCCAAGGGGATGTGGTTTATTATAATACATGGCCCTCCTAATTATTGAACAGCCCGAGAAAACTAGGCACAGTGTGCATCTGTTATTGCTTGACCACACTGCCAAACATAATTTGGCAAGCACAGAAATGTACATTGAGCAGACCTACAGTCTAATTTGCATTAGTTTGTTGTAATTATATGAAAGCTATAACTGAACCAAGCTTGTCCTCTCTTTTTAGATCACACCATTCTTTTTGAAAAAAGAAATCTCAAGCAAAAATCCAAAACAATTAAATAGCACACACATACACAACCCTGAGAAATTCCTTGTTTGCACAGTAGACTTTTTCAGTATTATTTAATCATTATCCAAATGTTATTTCTGTGCATTCTGTAAAATATTAAAGAAAAGCTTTTTTTTTTCACTCTGCATTTTTATATATGCTTTTCTGTGTTTTCCTTTATCGCCATTCAGAAATTTTTCATCGTTTCTGCCAGATTCTAAAACCCTGTACAATTCTCCCTGGAACTGGTGATTAAAGTCACTGACATTTTTTAATTCAATTGCAAAGGAGGAAAGGAAAAAAAGTCCTGCCTTTCATAATTTGCCTTTGTCCCTTTCCATAGTCATCTAATCCAAACTCTACTTTGACAAAAAGAAGCATTTCATGATAAGTCATCTTGTGTCACATTAATGCTGGACAGCAGTGGCTAAAGCTTCAGGAGCCAGAATGTTATGGTAAAAACAGCAGAAAATTTTGGCCTACAGAAGTTCCAAGGGAAAATTCGTGCTTCCTTCTTTATTTTTCTAGTTAAATTATATTTTTTGGATATACAGACATATACATCATGGCTCTGTGTAAGAGGTGATGGGAAAACTAAACTAAGCCAGTAGATGAGGAAATAGAGCAGAATCTCATCTACAGAAATTGTAGTTTTATGACAATTCTTGTGTAAATAAAGTATTTTCACGAAGTGCAGGAGGATAGGGTGTAAAAGGGATGAGAAAGAGAGCCAGATTCCATTCCCATTAATATGAATGACAAAAACTACTATTCACTCCAACAGCCAGGACCAAGCATAGAGGAAGGAGAATTCTTTCTCCCCTTCTTTAAGTAAACACTGGCATTTTCTGCTTCAGCTGCAGGGGCTGAGAAGCAGAGGCATAGTCTTTGTTGTTGGTAAACAGTTTGACATTTCATAGCTTTGGACCAGTCATAGAGCTTTCAATCTAGAGTCTGAGTATGAAGAAATGACTGTATAGTCGCTATGGAGTTAGGTATTCTCAGGTAGTTTAGAGTAATTATTAGCTGGCCTATCCAGAGTCACATACAGTTACTGCGAAATGACCAAATGGAGATTATGCAATTGAGTATCCAAGACTGAAAATGCAATGAAGAATAAAAGTGAATAAAACCTGTGGAATATCTCTGAATGAGTGAAAACTATTTCTACACTCTGATTTCCTGATCAAATCTATTTTCATAAACAAAAGCAAACCTGCAATGAATTAGAGGGGAAAAAAAAAAAAAAAAACAACAAAAAAACCCACAACCTTATGAGCCTAAGTTACTTCCAGGTACAAATGGCATTTCACAGTTGAGCAAGACACCTAATCTGCTTTCACATAGTATGTAGAAAATAAAGATACATTTGCTTATAAAATACCTGCTTCAAAACTTCTTTATTTTCAATTTTATTTTTTAATGTAATTCTACAATAAAATACTAACTGCAGCAAGAGATGAAAACAGAGCAAATCATTTTCCACATGCTTCAGTGGCTAAAATAAAGCAATGGAGGAAAGATCTGGGGGAGGGTGCTGTAAAGTAAAACTGTGCTGTTTTATTAGCACCAGAAACTCTTCCATAATGAGCAGTCTATCTTTAGCTAGTTTGATGGCATTTGGGGTTTTTGTTTGCTAATGGAATTATTAACTAAATCCTAATTTTTGAATAGTTATTGCTGCTGCTGAAAACCAAGAAGTAGATTTGGTTTAAAATGCAGGATTGTTTTCTCTTTGTTTTCTGTTTTGTTCTTTCATCGATATGAGAATACTACTCATCTTTGCACAGGCAGGGCCAGGAATAAAATTCCTCTTCTCACTGATTCCTACTGTTATTGAAGCATTTTTCTTGTAGATATCAGTTTTACTATAGTTCAGATATTTTGCCAGAAGATGTTCTTGCACTTTACATGTTCCTTCTTTAATACACATAATGCAAAGTTTTCTATGCTGCAGGCTCCTTATGAAAAGGGACTTGACATGCCTGGTTTTAAGCTTTTTCTTCTAATCGTCATGTTCAGGATGACTACAAAATAAAAATCGCCTTTTTTTTTTTTAAGCAAGAAATAAAAAGACTGCAGTACACAAAAGACAGCAAGAAATTAATAATTTTGAACTTAAAATCTTTTTCTCCCATTGTTCTCATTGATTTTCCTTAATCAAAAGGCTACCAAAAGGTAGCCACATTCATCCATCTTCAGACATGTTCAGAAATACATGCTGTTTCAGAGATTGTTAGGTTTCCTCTCTGAATTGCAAAGAATAGCCACTGAACTGCATTCAGCTTTTAGTTTGTAGTTAAGCACCTTAAAATACCACATTAAAACCAGAGTTTCAGAGATACATATGGAAACCACTTCCTGTAGTGAAAGCCTGCAGAGATGTATGTGCTACACTGTATGTGTATGCATTTCCCTTCTAGAAACTGATGGGCTTGTATTGGTGCATGAACTGTGTCTGTCTATTACTGGGACACAGATGTTACATGAACTTCTTGCAACATGTCTTCCTAAGTACTCATTCTCAACTTTTTGCAAGTTGCTGCAGCACAGTTCTATCTCCAGTCATTTCTGACTGCATGGTTAGGCCTGGCATCATAACTTAGAAAGAGCCTTTTAAGTGAATAGGTGGGTTTAATGACATATAAAAGACCTATTGGAGCCTCCCAAAGTTTTGTACAAGGATGACTAAGTCTAATCTCAGTTAGGAAAATCACAGCCTTGAAATGAACAGTTTGGCCTGAGTGAAGGTTATCTGGCTGGGAACTGTTTTAGAAAATATGCCTCCAATCACCCTGCTGTAACAAGAGTGACATACAGAGTGGTAGGAAAGGCATGGAAAAGAGGGACTTGCATTTTAGTTTTTTTCTAGGATAACTCCTATTGTTTTTCCTTTCTCTTGAAAATAATTTATTACTAGATTCCCAAGAAAGAGAAAAATTTCTCTTTAAATTACAGCCAGTCTCTAAGGAGTAGAGTTTGTAGTCAGTAGTCACACTTCCTTGATAAGAGGATTTTTACACTGAAGGTTTACTGAAAATGCATATAATTGCTCACTATTGTATTAGTGCCTTTATTTAACTTGCCCTGTTTACAAGCCCATCATCAATTCTCTTAGTTAACTTTGTTTTCTTTTAATGCCATCATGTAGCCTTTTTGCCATCAACAGTAAAGATTACCTGTGTCAGTGAGATTTTTGATATACCTGTTTAACCAAGTCTTCAGATTGTATTTAGCTGTGCCTGTGCGAGCGCAGTGACTGCTGAGCTGTAGAAGGAATAGCAGGCTGGAATTTACTAAGTGATTCAGCTAAAGCTAGATAAATGCAATGAAGTATGATGCAATCAGACTTAGCTGTGTGGAATGTAAATAGATGTGGACATGAAGTAGTGCAAATGAAATTATTTTCGCTACAATATTACAGATAAGACTGAATATGTGGAGGGGCTAAAAATCTAAAGCACAACTTTTGGAATAGATCAGAGGAATATATTCACTCCCGCAAAGTTCCTTATGTGTACTTCTATGTCCCAGAGATGCTAATAGAAACTTGTTAATTTTAAGACTAAAGATATCTCTAGGTTATCCAGATTATCAGATCTTCGTATAACACAAGCACATGAAATTTCATCTTATGTTTTTCTTTTCTGAGCCAACTTACTTTTGTCAGGCACCACATGGGAACTGTCTATCTAAACTATCCAAACCCTACTGGCAAGGAAGTACTATGCAAAGAAACACACTTAATATAAGTTATCAAAAAAGGGTAGTTGCCACACCTTTATCTTTAACATTTTTTATATAAAAACAAAAATAGTGGTAGTTTTGGATTAAGTAAGCATGTATTTCAGGGGAATAAAAAAAGCCATCCATTTCTGCTGCAGATATTACAGGCAATGGAGAAAATTAGCACTTGCTGAGTTAATTTGTTCCAGGAGTTAGTCACCTTCAGTGTCAGGAAAACAAAATAAAGTCTTTATTTCTTAGGCTATTTTTAATTTTAGTGACTTGGTCTGCTCTTTCTGCTAGATGAAGCAGCTTTTTTCATACCTGGCAATCACATATGCAGATTAGGTGTCCTTGATGCTTTTGATGACCTAAGCAGGACTAGCTGCATAAGTCTACTACTTGAAAACAGTTTTTCAGCTTTGACTGTAATAAACATATTAATAATTCATAATCAAAATTCATTGTCATTTTTATCAATATTTACATATATATATATGTATATATATACACATACACATACAATAGTTTATGTGTTGTGCCTTCTTCCTTTGGATCTCCCTTTTCCAGAAGAATTTCATGTAAAAACTATGACTTTTCACAGATGTAGATGGAGATATAAAATAAAAATGCAAGATATTTTCAGACTTTGTGAGTGTAGAACTGCGGAGGGAAGATTCTAATTTGAGTAGCAGGTAGTTAATACAGTGTTCTCTTGCAAAGGTTTGTATTTTCGTTGTTAACCATGTTATTTCACTTTATATTTTGTCAATATAATGGCAGATGTAGGCCTGAGGTTAACCTTGACTAGCTACATTAAAGTGAAATTTGTCTCTTCTTGTTTTCACTAATTTATAAAAGTTTACATTGCTTGATGTAAAATACATCATTTCTCAGCAGTGAAAGACATAGCCTGAATCTTCAGACAGTGTGAAACAATAGCTCTAAGGGAAATGTAAATTGCTTGTATTCACTTCTGTGGTGCTACAGTTCTGACACTGAATCCTAAAAGGTAACATTTTTAAATGTTTTAACAAAATTTGGTAGCAATGCATATCTTCAGTCTTCAGTAACAGATCTCCTATTTACTTTTTCTACAGCAGGATTACTCATGAGAACACTCTTACAACCTAAGAAAAGTGAAATCCAGTTGTTGAAGGGCTTATCATGGTCACTACATTTAAATATTTAATTTAATAGGATTAAATATCATGTCTGCAGGACTTCAGACTGACTACGAAACCAGAGCAACTACTAGACACAGAGCAACCCCATTTGTCCTGTAAACTAAAGTACAGGCTGTAGTAGAATTCATATGGCCTCGAATTGCTAGGTACTATTATAAAGTGAATTTAGAAACCTATCTTGTAGTATTCAAGACTTGTAATTTATAACAGTGTGGCTTATTATTCTCCTAAATAAAACAAAAGAAACTCAATCATATTATTTACAACATAAAGCTGACATAGCAGAGATTACATATGTGCACATAATTAATAATCAGTTTATGCTGTCTTTATATGTCACAGAATACAATATTTAATATAGATGTAATGTTGCCTTTTGTGACTATTTAAACAGTATGACCTACTTGATCTCTTTGCTTAATTGGATGATCATGCTAATAAGCTCACATTAAATTATTTACAGGAAACAGAAAAGAAGGTTCACCAAAAAAAAAAAAAAAAAAAAAAAACCACCAAAAAAACCACAAAAAAAAAAAAAAAACAAAACCAAACAAACAAAAAAAAGCACCCTGATTTTTCTCTTTTTTTAATGTGAATGAAAGAAAACAGTTTTATCTATTCTCTGAGACTTCTATGTATCTTGTCTCTCTCTGTTTTTTGTTTATGCCATACATTTTATATTTGGTCACCCTACATAGTGCTTTTTGCGTTGTGAAGCCACAATAGATACCATACATAAAATGTCATTAAGGACTTCCCGATTTGAGATCATTGTGTATTCCAGTGAGTCTTTAGAGAACTGATACCCGTGAGGATGAAATTCCTGAATTTTCCCTCAAGAAAGAAACAGATTTTCTAGTGAAATCTAAACAGAAACATTAGGATCAGATTTTAATATCAATATTGTGATATCTAGATTGAGAAGAAGGCAGAAAGAGAGACTGTTTTCTACACATATCTTTTTCTGTACAAGGCTATAGCATCTCACGGTTTTTTTTGAAGGCTTATTTAATTCATGTTGGCATTCACCAACATTTGATAAACATGTCACTCCTCACCAGGTGTTCTAACTGAAAGCAGAGATGGACAAAATATATTCTGCAGTCTACTAATGACAGAGGACCACTATTTTGATGAAAATGTAAAAATTATGTTTGTAAAAATATTTACAAAGTTACCTATGAAAATGAGGATGGTGAATGGAAGGAGTACCCACATTAATTTACATAATTTTGTACAAAGTTCTTTTTCATAGAAGGAATAATATTAATGCACCGGAAGCTGCATTTGCATGTTATATAATTGTTTTATCTTCTATGTTTTTTATTCAGTTTATTTAGTTTGATGATCAGTATCCATCATAGGGTAAGTATTGTGGTTATTTCTGGTTAGGATAAATCAGCCAAGAAGTCTAACAATGTACCAAATCCTCTTCTCAAAGATATAATCTGTAGCGAGCGTCTACTTCATCTGACAAATGTGATTTCAATTCAGGAAATAGCTCACAATCATTCTATTGCATCTGACATCAGTGGTATCCATGCAGCCATTCTGTGCAAACTCCCTGCTTTTAAAGGTCTTCCCATCACTGTTATTGGTCTCACAGATGATGAAGTATGACACTCCATAAACAATGAGCTGGGCCTTTTGTAGACTGCTTTGCTTTTTTTGGCTTCAAACTGCCACTGAATGTCAAATCAATTTGGCTCTCATTAGAACAGCTTTATATGTGCAAATGTATTTGTGTCTGGTTGCCACTTTTTTCTATTTTTTGCCTTCCTTTCCCTTTGCTTTTTTTTCTCCTCTCCCTTGGATGATGTCATTTTTCTCTAATCAAAGCCAACACCTGTTTCTCTAAAATAGGAGCTTCTGTGTAGAGCTCTTTATCACAATCTGAGTACACCCTAAATGGGCTCATTATGAATCAAGTTCCCCCAGAACAAAGAGGAAGTGCTCTGTTACAGTGACATTGTACATCATAGAGCCTGGACAAAGTCAAAAGCTGATGTAACCTTGACTTTTGAGATCCCAAGAGACTGCTGTCTAGATAGTACAAGGTGTTTAAGCCACTGTCTTTGATAAGTAGTGAAACAATAAATCTGACCCTGTGTTTAACAGTTCAACTGTTACACAGTGCTGTACTGTGCTTGTAGGGTTCTGGGTTTGGGAATATTATTGTTTTGTTTTTCTCCTAACCAATTAAAGGGAATACAGAATTGTAATTTTGAGGATTTTTGGTTTTGTAAACACAAACCTCCTTTGGCAAGCTAAATGAATGCCACACAGTGAAGGGAATATGACAAAATAGGGATGACATAGACCTCCCAGTTATGAGTCAGCGAAGATCTGGCCTAAAAGAACACACTGCAAGTTGTCTGAATGGCTGGAGGTTAGAAAGGGGAATTAGTGTGGAAAGCAGGGGATACGCTGAAAGGCTGCCATAAACCCTGTGTTGTGACGTGTGAAAGAAACATAGGCTCACTTTTCTTGCACTTAGGACCACTTTGCCTTTTGTGAGAACTGTCTCAGGGGAACAGCTACTGAAGTGTACTATGCCTGGAATGACACTAGATTGTGTTGAACAATGGTGTAAAATTCTTTCTTTTTTCTTCTCTAGAAATACTTTTTTTCCTAAGTTTCAACACAAGACCGTTCTCCCTTTTCTCACCACAATTTATACAAGATGGTAGGAGTGTATATTTCCATCCACTTTGGGAAGAATGTGTAAGTTTTCAAATAACTACCTAACTATACTCATGTCAAAGACATGTTCTATCCCAGGTAACAAGGCACTTGTAAATAGTCAAGCTACATGTTGCGTCCTCTTGATTGTGTCATTCCTTTTGCAGAGAACCAGAAGTATTTTTAACTTCTTTAAATGGAAAGATACACATTTTAGAAGGTGGAGAACCTACAGATAGAGAGTAGGAGAGAGACTGGAGAAAAATGCTGCTAACTGTACCCCAGCTCCCTCTAAATGTGAACAGTTGGCACTTGCAAAGGAAGAAGCTTTCTCTGGACATTGCAGGAGAGAAACAAAGGAGAAGGAAACAGCCTTTTCTCATCACTTGCGATAATGGGCTAAAACATCTTCAGAGAACATCAAGCTGTCCAAGGAGGATCCTTGCTCAGTTTGTAAGTGGACGAACTCTCCCGTACAAGGGGATTCTGAGTCAGACGCTCTCTAAGGAAAATGCCTATTTTCAGAGCTGAAGAAAAGGTTTGCTTGGCTGAGATACACAATGATTTCAGCACTAACTGAAATACATTGGTAATCTGCCATCTGTGGTTTTCTTGAGTAGAAAATTTTGACTGAAGTCCAGGTCTTAGTAGATATGAGGCCGCATTACAAAATATATCCTCCTACTCGACATCATCCTTCATAGTGTTTTACTATGTCACTGCCTTTGGATTAAGGACCACAGCAAGTATGGAAAATGTGGGTACTTCAGTTAACAAGTCATTTCTTGGTTTCTGTTGAATCTATCTATACTGAATATTTCATTACTGACATCTATTCTAGCCTTTGGATTGTCAAAGTATTTTTTCGTGTGCAATAAATTTGCATAAACACCCCCCCCCCTCAATATAACAAAACAGAAAGGATAGGAAAGACCTAAATTATATTTTTAAAGAATATTAAAAGACTTGATTGATTTGCAGAGGCATAGCAAAATTCCTTCATATAGTGGCCTCATGAATGAGATGATAATATGCAAGTAAAGCATAATGATTGGCATATTAAACACAAGATCTTTGTCACCATCTGTTTCCTGATTGTGTCAGCAAGTTGGTTTTTTTTTCATAGAAGTGTGAGAATACACCATGGCCTCGAAGTATCAAAATGTCAATTATACATCACATTTTAAAGTTGGAAGCCCAGAACACAAAAAAAACATTTTGAAATGTCCCTGAATTCTGCTTGAAACACTGACAAATTATTACCTATCCTTCACATTTAGCCTCACAGTACATTAGCATGATTATTGTGCTGGAAAATAAAACACTGTAAAGGCCAGGTTTACAACTTAGTAGTGAATACTTAAAAAAAAAAACAAATTATCCAGAAGGAGACAGGAAGAAAACTAAGAATTCAAAATGAAGTGAATAGTTTCAGAACAGCTCTATCAAATGGTTGTTATATCAAGCTCAAGTACTTTAAAAAAACAGTTTTCCATTTCTGATATTTTCCATTAGAAAGGAATAATAATTCCTTATAAGGAAGACAGCATTCTGTTTTCTATGTTTTCACCAGTACTGACAGGAAAAAACAAATGCATCCTGGTTAGTGTAATGACTCAGTAGAAACTGCAGTAGAAAACCTCTGTTAAAGCTAGCTAAAATGCAGGACGCTTTCCTTTAATGTAACAGGTCTTGGTTTATACCCTCAACAGTCTTATACGGGAATTGGCGGGAGATAATGTTTTTATGTCCACATGGGATGACGTCTACTTAGCACCATCAGCTATGAGTATCAGCAGCCCAGAGGTGAAGGCTTCTGATTCTTTTTTTTTTTAAATATAAATACAAGTCCCTTCCAAAGCCGAAAACGCCACTATTGTCTGAAGGTATTATTTCTACTAAGGGGATGAAACAGGGGGAATATGTATCATGTAAACTGATTCTTCACTCACTGAAGATACTGATAACAACCAAATAAATTCAGTGGCCATTAGATTTGCTTCTAGACCAATTATTATACTAGTGAAAATAAATTAGCTATGTGTAAAATGTGATGAAGAACATAATCATGTCCAACCAATCTAGCATAAGTTGGAAGAAGAACTGTAAGGGGCCTAAATTAAAAAGTGGCCTTCCAAACTTGTACCTAATTGGACTTTTGATGGAGCATAATGAACATATTTCTTCTACCTTATAATGCCTGATTATACTAATATTAATACATGATAAGATATAAAATGCACTCTTTAATGCAGATTGCTTACACAATATTTGCAGATGAGTTATAAATTTTTACTGTCATAAGGTAGCGATTTATAACACTCAGAACCAGTTCCAAGTGAGACTAATTCCAAAACAGAGAGACTTCAAGTAACATGACATATTACACATTCGGGATCATTCTCTGTGCCTGTGAAACAGGACTGCATTTCAACTCTAACTAATAATGTGAGTTCTAGTATGGCTGTGTATATTAAGCATGCATGTACATGGATATTAATTAAAAAATTTGGGAAGGTTCAGTACAAGCTTTCTTAAGCAGTTCTCCATGAGCAATTGTATATAGGCATTTCTTCACCAGTAATATAAACCTTCTTTCTACTTCAAAATTTCATGTAAATTATCTGTAAATTTTCAGCAGAGATTTTTGTATTTCTAGTGGAGCAGCATGTCTTGCCAGATACCAGTCTCTCCATTCATCAGCAAATCTTCATCATAAGCTACTGGAAAGCAGAAAAGAGTAAAAGTCAGAGTTGAAGCTATGCAGCTATAGTTTGATGAAGTTTGTAGCCTGAACCTATGTATGCATATGAATCAGCGCAGAGCAGAAAAAAATTAATACATGAGAAAAAACTCTTCTGAGAGCTTTCACGTGTGTCTGTTACCAAGGTAACCCCCTTTATGTGTGTCTTCTGAACAGGTAGCTTCTGGGGGTATGACTCTCAGCTTGTACAGCTCATGCTGAGATGTCAACTGAAGGCAGGCAGTAAGGGTCCAGCAGCAGAAACACACTATGAAAAATAACTGGTGTGTTACTAACAGATGTCTCTGTGTATGTATATGCTGGTGTCACTGTCTTCTCTGAAAGTGAGGTCTGCATATGTGTGTAGTAATTAAATATTTTTGAAATTTGCCTGTGAACATCAGTCTATATCTCAGATTCTCATGGCAGGGACTGAATGAAGTTGTCAACATCCCTTTACTGCTTTTCTTTCTGTAAGTCCATTATACAATTTCTCTCTTCATCCTCTCTAACACCCGTTCTAAAAACAATCTGTTTACTAACACATGAGAAATAGTTTGACTTTTTTTCCTCTTCTGGCTGCCACTTTTTTCTTCTTGACTGCTCTGTCAGGCATCCCAAATGAAGCAAAACCCCCCCTTGCACCTTTTTTTTAAATTGAAATTTTGCTATTTGGGACTTGATCCTGAAACAAGTGAGCCCAATAGAAGTTTTGTTGCCAATATCCATGTATTTTTCTTTTCCCTCGTATCAGGAATTCATATACTTTGTCCCATGTATTCACTCGGTGTATTCAAAATAATACTTTGAGGATTTCTGTCATTCTCTGCTCAATAATCTTAACAATTACAGAACTGCTACAGTTTGCATATTCTATATTTTTCTAGATCTTTATATGTATTCTACATAAAAATACATTATAAAATTCATTATACATGTTATAAAATATGTCTCTGTTAAAATAAAAAACAAAGCAATTTGCTTAATCTTTTGTTTAAAAATGCATTATCTTCAGTAAGTTTTCCTTTAGTATTTATAAGGTAAAATCAGGAATTAACAACAAATGCAAGCCTCAGTCTTGCAAGAGCGTATATTTGAGCAACTTTACTGAGAGTAGTTCTTCTGAGTTCAAAGCGAATTCAGTTGAATTATCCATTGGAGTAAGACTTCTCAGATGTTTAAGGTGTTTTACCAGGATTTCAAAATAAAAGTGATGTTGCTTGAGGCTATAAATGAGTAGCTGGATGTTAGTTCTCACTGAGAAAAAAAAAATCATAATATTTAGATTTGTTCAGCAGTACAAAAAGCTATTTGTACTTTATTCATGCTAGTTTTAAAATGAACTGGATTAAGGAATATTCACAGTTCTTTTGTGTTCCTTTCTGCAGACACTGAGGCAATCAAGCTTCACTGGCATTAATGTTTGCTGAAATTAAATATAAAATTCAGAGAAGTATTTGTAAAATGTGATAACAGTCTTATTGTATCAGAATACTTATTAGAGAAACAATGCCTTGTCAGGTAACAAACCAACAGCAATTAGACAGTACAATTCAGTTCCTTTACATGGAGTATCAAAAATATCCAAGAGAATTATTCGGGATCAATTTACAGCATAAAAAAATAGTAAAATTAAATTATAATTTCTAATTGGTCCTAATGCTAATTTTTTGTTTAACTTCTATGGCTTTGGATTAGAGTCCCCTCTTCTTGGAGTAAAAACCAGAATAACTTATTAGTTGGAAATTGTTTATGATGATAAGCAAGATAATTATAATAAATGATTAAAGAAGCGTCATGACAAAGACAAGCACATAAACCTAAAATAAAGTGTAAATAGAGATCACAAGATTGAAATTAGAAACATAGCTTTGGTTTAAGCAATTGTACAACTATTTTACACTACATCATTAGTGTGCAGAAGCAGTTAAAAATAATTAGATCAATATTATGCCCTTTACATGAAGCTACTGAGTCACAGCAGGAAATTTGTGTTATTATGAAAACTGAGGTCTCATACAGAACACTCTGTAGTTCACTCTGGGGGAAAAACAGTGATGGAAGTACAGCATAACCTACCAGGAAATAAAGCGCACAGATGATACACATATACCATATACAGAGATAATGTTTCATTTAAAACAATAGTAAAAGATGTCGGCCAGGAAGACCTCATTTAGTTTGCCTTTTTTTTTTTTTTTTAAAGCATAGTTACATTTCAAGAACTAGCAGAAAAACTTAATCAAAGTGTGTTAAAACCTCTGAGACCAGGTTTAGTGTTAAGACTAGAATTAAGATAAGAAGTGGAAGAAAGCTGGTGCCCTTGGAAAGGACAGGGCTCCTAACAAGCTGAGAAAGCAAAGCATGGGCTTCTATGAGAAGTCTTCCCTGCTCAGGCTTTCCCATGGGGCTTTAGTATATCCCACACCAGAATTTTCTTGTGAGGATTAGGGTCAGTTAGTAGAAAAACCTCCCTCTTCCTTTGTGGATAGCTCTCACAGATGAGACCTTTTTGAGAAACCCCAACTGATCTTAAATTTCTCCAAGGAAGAACTAGAAGAAGCTGCAGCAGGAGTTCCTACCTCCTTTGCTTGGCAGTGGCATTAAGCAGAGGCCAACACTTGGCTTATGCCTGGACTATGTTGCAGCTACTTTGCAGCCATGCCTGTGCCTGGGCTTGTACCCTTTTGATTTGGACTCTGACCCTGACCCCATAGGCTGACATCTTGGCTTGTTCATAACAGAACTGAGACTTTTTGTTAATAAGGCCACGTCTTTTGCCTACCATGCTGGGATGCTTAACTCTCAAATTCTCCTTCCCCTGCTAAGCAACAGCTACCTTTATTCTTTCCTGGCACAGATATGAGACCCACAGAAAAAGCAGCGCTGCAAAAATCTCAAGGAAGAAAAAGCTGGATCTTTTGTGAGAATTATCCCTATCACATCCTTTTCACAAGGGTCTTCACCCAGTTCCACTACAGAAGTGTCCACCCTTAGGGATAAGCATAGCTTTAGGGCTATGTGGAGGACAAAAGATATGAGACTCATGGAAAGAGTGGTGCTGCAGGGAAGCTGACAAGTCATAACAGCACTGTGGGCTAATATGGAAACTCTCTTCCACGTGGTATTTCCACTGTGGCTTCCATATGTTACTTGACAGAAATCACTGCTAAGGTTTAGAGTTCAGGCTGGATTTGTGGTTTCTGTTACTGCACCATGTACAGATTTGCATTCATGGCTTGGAGAAAAGTTTTCTCATATTTAAGCCACTGTACAGAATGCTTACCATTTACCACTAAAGGTAGTTGTGATCTTAAGTAAATGGGATTCATTGAGAAATATGTGAATGTACTGTAAGGAAGTCATAAATTTGTCTCCTGAGAGCAAAAGAAAATAATAACTTACCGTACAAATCCAAGAGCATTAAAGGACTTAGAGATCAAAGAGTATAATATAATATTCTCTAGTTATTAAAAATACCTTCAAGAGAAAGATACTACTGAGCTAGATAGGCTTACGTACAATACTACTGAAAAAGAAAGAGTGACATCTGATACAATATTGATGCTATAATTTTGACAAACCCATTCCATAGTGATTTTAAGACAGAATACATGCCTTCCCTGCTGTTCTTTTTTGCTATGATTATTTGTTTGGTTTCATTTGGTTTGTCTAGTTAGAATTTTTAGATTGGCAATGAGATGAAGTCTAAACTGAATGTAGGCATTAGGTAAAAAACCTTGTAGTATATTTCACCAACCCATAGTGGATGTCATTGTTTATTTTAAATTTGAACTTAATTACTGTGAGATCCCAGGCTCTATAAAGACAATGAGTGCCATCTATAAATGCTAATATAAATCAATAAAGAGGGGGAGGTTAAGTGATTTATGTTGGAGCTGAGCCATCATGTAATAACTGATGCTCATTACAGCTTCAGCAATTAATGGGAAATCAAAACATTAAAGAGTGCAAACAAGAACACCATCCTATTTTGCACGAAGTTTGAGATACTCCATTCATCCAGGTCACCCATTTTTATCCTTTTAAAAGGCAGGTTAAATCTTGTATTTAATAGACATTTTGCCTAAGAAAAGGCTGCTGGAGTTTTCCCAATATTTCCATGACTTTGAGTTGTTGCCAACTTTTCCTGACAAATAACAAGCATAGCTGCCAAAACTGAACTATAATATTGCTGTAAAAAGGGTATTCTAGGTACAAGTTTTAGGTATGCACTGCTTTTCATACCTATAATATAGTTGACTATATTATGAATATTCAGTTTTCATTACCATATATTAGTAAAATAGAATTTCAGAATTATTTTGCATATCTCTCTTCAAGAATATAAACGATTGTACTTTTGAACATGGATTGGCACATTATGGAAGCATCAAAAGAGTATCTGTAAGTAAGGCTGCATTGGCACTTACACTGAAGGCAGGGCTAACATTTCTCTATTTGAGGTTTAATTTATTTTCCAAATATGTCAGAACACGTTTTCAGATTACAATTGCACTTTTCGTATAATTTTCTTAATATCATTGTTTTAATTAGAAGAAAAAAGGTTTTAAGTGCACTTTTCTGAGCACATCTTTTCTCAAAAAAAAAGGTAAGGAAAAAACCTGTCTCCCTTAATTTCACATACAAAAAGTCATTTGGAAGAGGCCAGTTTTGGAGTTTTTTCTGTGTGAGAGAAATTTCATTAAGACTAACCAGCTGATCTGGTGGAACTTGACTGAAAATCTTGTCCTAATGTCCCTATGGCAGCTCGTGTCTGAGAAACTACTCCATTCTCTAGGTGAAGCAAATAAATTTTTTAAACTTTAATTTGGGTCATTTTTTAGGTTGTGAGGTTTTTTGTTTTGTTTTTTTTTTTTTTTTTTTTTTTTTTTTTTTTTTTTTTTTTTTTTTTTTTTTTTTTCTCCCACAATTTGGAGTTCTTTTTCCTTTTGCTCTCCAGGGACTTTTCCTCCATGACCAGCATTTGGACCTATTTTGATATCCTTTTTGGGGAAAGGATCTTTATTAAGATGGGAGTGAAACTAACCCTTGACTCAGACGAAGTAAGCTTTTCAAGGAAGAGAACCTCAATATCATGAGTTCAGACCTGCTTCTTTTTAGGTGAGAATGCAAGCTGCTTGCCAGCTCTGTTGTATTTGTTCAGTAATGTCTAGAGGGAGTATCAGAGGTTTGTCATCATGTTTGCAGAAATTCTTTTTTTTTTTTTTTTTTTTTTATCAGTTTCTGTAATTCTACTACTAATGTTGACTCCATTCTTCAAGGGTGGGAGGCTTTCAGTTATGTCTATAGGTGCTGATATTGCATCTGGAGCTGTGCAGGAGTCAGCCCTAGAAACAATAATGTTGAAGACACACAAAGGGTCAAGCAACTATTTTCATTAACCTGAGACTAATAGTTGTAGTCTGAAGTAGGATTTGAAGCCACAGGGTCTGTGCAAACACTCCCACTCTTCCCACCTATCACTCTTCAAGCTGTCTGCATAGTTCCTGAGCTTTGAGGAGCATTTTGACTAATAGTGCTTTACACAAATGAAGTGATCTCTCACTTGAAGGAATTTAAGTAACCGCCTGCTTTCCTGCTTCTAGCAATATTTTTTTCCTCATTTTAGCATCCATTGAACGCCATTCTATTCTTTGCATGAAAAGATAGCTGCTTGGATATGTGAAAAGATTATTTATTGTCAAGATCATTACAGTAGTGTCAAAGCCAAATAAAATTCACCAACTGGCTATTATAAGCATGCAATATCTGAGCACTTAAGTGTTCTATTCAAAGCAGAGACTTTATCTTTGTTCATATAATAAAAAAATCTTCTTTATGTTAATTACTTTAGTTCAACATGGTGTACTTCAAACTGTCATGAGCGTGTCAGAAATCCAAGATTGAAACATTATATTTTACTGTCCAAAATAAGAAATAAAAGAATGAAGGGGAAATATTCTAGGAATTAAAAATATTTGACTTGTTTGAATATACTGCCCCATGCAGTTTTTTGAAATCAACAAAAAGGCAAAAAAAAAAATTGTGGAGGAATGTAGGGAAACCTGCTTTCCCTCAGCAAAAATGACACAGTATTTGCATTTCTGAGTTTAGACTCATTTTGTTTAACCTACCTTTTCTCTCTTGATCTGCATGGGATATTTTCCAGATATTAGCTGATGATATCCAAAGCATCTTGTTCTGTTGCTATAGATTGCGGATGACTTTCAATGAAACACCTGGAAGTGCTAACATTGTGTGCTGCAAGAACAATGCTGGAATAAAAGGGGGAAGAAGTTTGATATCCTGGCAGTTCTGCAGTCCACCAAGCCTGTTATTTCTGTTCTGTCTTTATAATGGCTATAAAATATGATCTGGGAGTATGATGTCAGTGCATCCACTTTCAATAATTGATATGATGAATAATCTCAACCTTCTGACACCTTCTGTATCTCCTTACATCTCGGGAAACTTCATTCATCAACCACTTTTGAAATGTTTAAGTAATCTTAGTGATGTATGGAGCACTGAAACTCCCTTGTTAGAAATCTACGCTACTAACATTCTATCAAATTAAAAAGCCACTGAGCTCTTGTGCATAAAATTATCATAAATTATCTCTGAAGGTTCACTGCTGCTTGGAATGTTTAATTGCTCACTCAGTTGAACTTCAGAAGCTCAAGATTATTAATCAATTTGTCAGAAGGTTTCTCATAATGTCCTCTTTTATACTGCAGTTATATGTGTGGAAAACCCATGTGCAAGACAATTTTATGAAGCAAGTCAACAGTAGCCATCCACACCTTTCATAATATTCCCTTCATATATTTAAGAGTATTTTTTACTTTTTACTTCTCACAGAATACTAGAAACTTGTCATTACCTAAACTGAATTTATTTGGATGGAAAACTAGATTCTCCAAAACAATATATATAAGTAAGAATGGAGACAGATAGTAAGAATGGGACTTTTGAAGCATTTAATCCTGGCCTAATGTTGATTGTTCTCATCAAAGTATTTCTACTAACTACAGTAATAGTAAAGACCTTTTGAAAATGCCATACCTTAAGTGCATGTGAACAATTATTCTTCTTAACAAAAAAATTCATCTTTGCTTTAAAATATTTTTTAATGAGAAAATTCGACTTTTAGGACATACTAAACCAATATATTTAATGTTAATTGAAATACTTTGTTTTGAAAATGTCTTTATTTTGTTTTGCAAATGCAACTGTGTATGAGACCTTATAAGAGGGGTGATGATAGTATTTCTGTTTATAAATTTTTAATTAATTAAATCTTTTAAGAGTCTTATGCTGCAGAACTATAGAAACAGAGGATTCTGCTTTTCCTGCTCTAGCGAATTGAAGAGAGTTTGGAATGTTTTGGAGTAATATATTTTAGGATCCTTTAAGCAACTCCAGGTCTTTTATCAAGATGAAAAAGCTTCCAAATAGATAGATTGGAAACATTATGGACATTATCCACTTTCTTTTACTATATGAATTTATTTCCTGTGCATGTAGGTAGAGGATGAATGCTATCATGTAGTTTCAAGTATCTATTTGATATTAGGCATTTATGCAGTATATCACACGGTGGTGTATCTACCAAAAACTGAAAATTAAAGAAAGTATCAGGTTTCTTCTTTGTCAAAGTTCTTTCATAAAATTAAAATACTGGAATAACAAATACATTTTTGTGTCTAAGAAATGTTTCAGGTGTCAGAAATGCTGAGAGCTGGCATTATTTATTTATTTTTACAAGTCTCTTCACTGTAATCCTTCAAAGTCTTTCTTAAAACATATTATGTCCATTAACAGATGATAAAATGGGAAACAAAACACCAGTACAAATACATTATATCTCTATACTTTCTGACATCTGGGGATATCAAAGCACATCACAACAAATACATAACAACTCCTTAGTACAGTTTTATCACCATTACCAACCTCCATTACCCAGCTTCATTACACAGAATTTCTAGCACCAAGAAATAACGATTGTCATTACCTTTGGCATTGAGTCAAACCCAAAATGATATATGGAAGATTGAGCATGAAATGTTTTGAAGAAATAGGAAGAGAAGCCAGATCCTCAGATTCCCAATAACATGCCTTAACACATGAACCGTTCCTTCATCACCCTGCTCAGCAGTGATGCCTTACAGATGAACAACTGAGCTGTGATTAGATAGATCACAGACTCTTCAGTATTTGTATCTTTTTTTGTTCTTTGCACTATACAAGTCTGCCATGGCATATATTAGCACTAGGAAAATATAGCATTGAGAAATATGGAGATGAAAATGTTTAAAGTGCACTTATGAATGTGACAGATCACAACAATTCCTAGAAATGTTCAGCTCTGTAAGGTAAGAATATATGCACTTTGTGTATGTGTTGCTCTTCCTTCATCAGGCATACCTTTATCCATTCATTGATTACTTCAAATCAATGTGGATGTGAATGTACTATTATGGATGATCCCAAACCTGCGCATACTTGGATCTTGTTAACTCATGACCTTAGTGAAAATAAACTCATCTGTAAGTATCAAGATTGTTGTAACTGTTTCCATAAATAAATTTGAGGATCAGACACCAGTTCTTATATTACAAAGCACCTCTGGCTTTATACAGAGAAAAGGAAAGTAGCACTGACATTAACTCACCAATAAATCAATGGAAGTGAATGATAACTAACATAGCCTGGATGTCATAGAACAAGAAAGATGAATAGCAAAGGATAGTCTAGTAAAATAAAGAATAAGAAACATAATAAGATAGAGTCTTCAGCTTTACTTATCTTCATACTCTTCCTGTTAGTTTCTTCTCCTAACACAACTCCATCCCTCTTCTCATTTAATCATGAAAGCTAGAATAACTTCTACTGTCATTCAGATATTTAGACTGACTCCACAGTGAGTTTCTTTATCATTTATATCATAGAATCATAGAATAGTTAGGGTTGGAAAGGACGTTAAGATCATCTAGTTCCAGCCCCCCACCCAGGGGCAGGGACATCTCACACTAAACCATGTCACACAAGGCTATGTCTAACCTGGCCTTGAACACCGCCAGTGATGGAGCATTCATAACTTCCCTGGGCAACCCATTCCAGTGCCTCACCACCCT
>JASSUY010041588.1:0-10595 GCA_032466535.1 Forpus xanthops
CAGCAGCTTGGTGATCATTCAGTTGATGCTCTCAGCTTCCTTTTGTAGCTTTTCATAACACTGCCAAGGTAGTCTTCAGAGCCTGGAGGGGCAGATGGCAGGTAGGTGCATCAAGGAAAGCTGATTGAGAAATGACAACTGCACATGACATACACATGTGGGCAAGCTACAGGAGAGTATGCAAGAAAAAACACTGTATTCTGAATGTATCCCTAGTTAATGAACCATAATAGGTGTTTTGAGGACAGTGGCTTAAAAACACATAAGGCTTTTGCCTTCACAAAACAGTTAAGATGTTTCTGCTGTGTATTATAACAAGAGATGCACTGGAAAGCAAGACACTTAACAGCCACTAAATTAGCAGCCATGTTGTGGTTTGCAGAACAGTCTTTTGTTTATTGAAATTAACCTACAAGTACACAATTTCACAAAATAAAAGCCAGCAGCCTTGGTAGGATCAGGAAAGAAGGGGACTTTTATGCGCTAAGGAAGCAGCTCTGTTACTTACTCTGAGTCTTGATAATTTTAAAAAATGTGACAGCTAAAACCCACTGGCACATGCTGCAAAGAAGGATGTGATAAAATAATGCTACTCATCTTCAAGACTGTCAGTTCAGCAATCAGTACTTCTATTCATCTCCGCGGCCTGCTAACTCAGTGCTACCATGCGATAGATAAACCCTAATCCAAGTGACAGCGTTCAAATCAGAACTGATTTGATTGTTCACATATGATACCACAAGACACCAGAAGCCTAAAGAGTTTATAAAAATGCCTAGATGTCTCTTGTAGGCACACTTCCCCTCAGAATTTCTTGCAGTGTAGGATACACCAGCTCTTAAACCTGGGGTAATTTGTAGGTCACAAAAAATGCTTTGGTAGCACAGTCAGTTCTTATCATAATCTAACTGTAGCTGGAGCAGGGAGTGTTCAAAAATAAAATGCAGTTCAGACCTTGTAAAACCCACCTGTTCTTTCAAGTTTCTCTTACAGGAAGTAAAATCCTTTTCTTTCTCTGCAGAGATGAGACTTGCTCTTGAAGAGATCAAACATGAACATATTTATTTCCATGCATAAAGAACAGTAGAGAGGAGAGTGGATTTATGGCACTATGTCAGTACCTTGAAAGTCATCCTTGTTTCACTGGATGCAACAGAGGTCCTTTCAACCGTCACAACATAGCTGCTGTTCAAACCTGAGGCGGTAACTGGAATTTTTTCAGGTATTTAGTGGGAGCATTACATTTAGGTTTGGAAACCCAATTCTGAACAAGACTGATGGATGATACTTGTATTTGTGGAGATTTCAAAGTTTAGTATGCCTTTCTTTTCTTATTTTTCACTAGCTTATCCTGAAGTTTTAAAGTAACACTTAGGAGAATAATTGTTCAAGTAGTTCAAGAAGACAATGGCAATGGAGTAATTGAAAGCAGAATGTGACCTGTAGCTGTTCAAGAACAAGAATGAAAACTGAACAACTTTTCAAGGAAATTGTGTAAGTGTCTGAATACAGAGTGAAATTATGGAACTTCTGTAGGCAATAGCTTTTCCTCTTGTATCAGGGTCATTTCACAAAACAAAGGGGAAATTTCTCTTTGTAGTCATGTTAAGGAGAACAGATGTCTCGATTTAACAAGGTACTTAAGTCTGTGTCTAGTTTTGAGCTTATGAGAAATTCTTTAGTCCTGTGCTTTAGTCAGCTGAACTAGGATACTGAAATGAAGGCTTCCTCTGCAGACATTACACAAATTATATATATATATACACATTTCTTTCTCTCTGGCTGTGTGGTTCTTTTCTTTTTTAAGGGACATGAATGAGGAAGGAATTCTTTTCTTGTAGGTTTTGTACTGATAATGGATTATTGATCTCCTATAGAAATTATTAAATTGTTTCTACTTCTTTTTAAATTGATTAAAATAAGTAACTTTTTTTTTTTTTTCTAAAAATGGATTTAGATGTACATTAAGTAGCATTTTTCTAATGTTATCCTCAAAAGAATCTTAATCTAAACTTGTCTCAACTGCAGTATGCTTCTTTTCTTGGTGCTCAGCTTAATCTCTCTTTTATTTTGCTTTTGTTAGTTTGTAGTTGCAGGGTGAAACCTAATAGTGAAATAAAGAGAAGCCCTGAGCAAAACTATTTGGTGTACTGAAATATCACAGGGTTGTCTTGATAAAGCAACATAAAGCCTGATAAAGCAACATGAAATTTACAAAAACATATAGGTAGCATATGTATGTACTTCTCTCTGACTTCAGTAGAGTCTCAGCACTTGTTAAATTTATTGAGAAAAAATTTGAGACATGTGCTTGTGTATTTTAAATTCGATCTTTCGATTTTGTTATATATGGGTCTTTTTCAGTACTTTAGGCCACTGTTACAAATACTGCTATTGCTATACTACATGTGGGGTTAAATCATTAGATCAAAATGATTTTACATTGTGCTTGGAAAAGTACATTCAGTTGGCAAGTTTACTTGTGCTGGTGTCATCCTCCTCATCACATCTGAGTTTTGCTCTCTTGATCTGAAAAGGTTTCTTACTGTTTCCACAAGTACAAGTTGTGCTCCAAATTTTGATCTGTCTGTTCCTGAGTCACTAATACTTTAAGCTCAGTGAAATGTGAGCTAGTTCTACAAGTGCATAATTTACTGAGGCCTAGTCACTGAAAAGCAAGCAGAACCTTCAAATCTGTGCAAAGACTAACCCTACCTGTGCTGGATGGTTGCTCCTCATCATATCAGTATACACTGACTTGTCCCCCTGTATGGGTATGTTTGACAAGCCAGAAATATTTAATCTTTCTCTGATAGTGCTAACATACCAGAGTATATAACACCTGTTGTGGCAAGTGGTTGCTTTATCTCTAGGGAAAGGATCAGAAATTGCTCCCACAGGCATGATTTTCTGGCCTCAAAATCAGTTACAATTAATAAAAAATGAACTGTGGGTATTTGTGTTTGTGTTTTTGATAAAAACAATGCTTTTACACTGCTAGTTGAGGTTAAAAAAATAGCATTAGAGTTTCTATAGTTTATTGTTTTATTTGGTAGTAAGAAAAGATCTAACCTTGCTGAGAGGGTGACAAATTCTGTTACAGACAACCAGCACTTGACAGGTTCTATTAGAAAGCCAAACACAGGAAGAGTATGTACGCCAGCTACCAGCTGTCACTATAATGAACAATGAATGTTTGATGAACTTGACCCACAAATACACACATCCCTGTGAAAGTTAGCTTTAACTAGTGTTTGAGCTGGTACAATTAACAAGAAGAGGCCTTTGTGGTAATATATAGAGGTATATATAAAATACATACTTAGACCTCTCTCAATAGAACCACACCAGTAAAATTTGAAGTATAACTGCATTTTTGCTAAACGAGACGTGACAGAAAATTCAGCCAGGTTTAATGGCAGATAAGGCTGGTGGAGCTGTGTCCTTTTGCAGCTGAGATTAACTTGGGCCAGGCTGTTCATAACACAAAAATCTCTTTTATTCTCAAAAAAAAAATTGCCATGAATTTTGCTGTTAGGTAAAATCTGGTGAGGCTGTGAATATCCTTTTGATTGTTTGTTTTAATAGCTTTGTCTGAATTTTTGCTACAAAACATTAGCATGGCAAACAGTTAGAAAATGCAGTTAGAATTGTTGAGCTTCAGCAAATACTTTGTGCACGTAAAGGGTAGTAAACACTTAGGTTAAGCAAACTTAATCAATGAAGTGAAATCCTCCTTGTGAAGGCAGGTTCCTCTAAACAGCAGATCCTGGGTGCATTATCCCTGTATGAAGCAAGGCTCCTTGTTTTCCCTCTGTTACTGCTATTTTCACCCAACTGGGGAAATGTCCTCATAAGGCTATATTCTTAATATTATAAGGCAGGTGCTAACAATGGTCTTCAAAGTGGAGGAGGTGCTAATAGGGGACTTTTTGACTTAGTCACATTCCTGAGCAACAACGTTCTCACTCATTATCCTTTTTTTTTCTCCCAAGCTCAGCCATCATAACTGAATAATAGAATAATCGGAATAAATAACGAAGAGTAGCACCAAAAAAAAAAAAAAAAAAAAAAAAAGGAAAATAACATTAATGCTGTGCTTTTGGCTCTTCTCCACTGCTTATATTTTCACTACGAGGTCAGAGTTTGGACCAGCTGTCCTAGGTATTCTCTAGGGCATTGTCCTTCATATTAGTATTGAGACAATCTTTATTTTGTATGGGAAATGCATCTAAGGACTGGATCCTAAATAGCCACATGACTAGGAGAGAGAGGAAGATACTCATGCCCCAATTCAGGGAAATCACTACACATGTATCAAGGTATTTTTATCTTTTTTTTTTTTTCTGACTTTTTTTCTGTTTGCCAGAGGAAAGCAATTTAGACTCCCAGTGTTTAAATTACAAGTGACAGCAGCAAAGTTTATAGAACTTTTGTCTTTCACTAGACTGCCTGATGTAGTCAGAAATAACAGATGAGCCCTTTTGAAACACAGATGTGCAGCTGGTCTGCTTTTTATTTTTGGAGATGTTTTTTTACAAGCATGTCAGTTAGTCTACATAACAGATACAATCTTTCTTTACAGACCTTGTGCTAATAATATTCTCAGATTGTTACAGCTATAGCAGTACTAAATCAGTGCTACAGATGATAACAACCCATGTGATTAAAAAAAAAAAGAAAACATAAAATATGGGTTGTCTGATCCCTTGGCTATAAAGAAAAAACCTTGTATTTAAAATAAAAACAATCAAACCACACAGATTTACATGTTTTGTGTCACTGAAGTATTTTAGTCTGATAAACTCTTCAAGATCTAATTTTTCAGTGAACCTCTATCAGAAATGCCCACCCAATGCCATACGATGTGATTCAAAACATACAGTTCTGTCTTGGGAATAACAGACTGCTATCTTAAATTGTGTTTCAAAATTTGAAGGATACTGGTACTGCCATCTGCCTGGCATTGTCCTGTGAGATTTTTCCTCAGCTGCTGAAGCCAGCGTGCAAGTGAGCTCTTTGGTGCAATTCCACTGAAGTCAATGGTGGTACTTTACCCTCTTAGGTTGTGATTCTTAAGTATGTTATCTAATGACATGCATCTTTCTTTTACTTTGTCTATTTCTCATGCAAAAAACAATTTTTGTTTCTCTCCATAATGACAATTAGAAGTTACATATATGCATGAGCATCTGGTTTGTCACTGATAGAGAAAAAAATTGTCCCATAACCTGTTCCTATGCAAACATAAATGGATTACAGAGCTGAATGTCAGGGAGAAACTTGGTGTCAAAATTGTTTTACATCAATGCCTTTTTTCTATATCATAATGAAGGAATAATAAACTGAAATAATAAACCTCACAGGCTTTGATGATACAGCTTGCAGGTGGCTAGTAAGGATAAGTGAACTGGCCCACTGCCTGGCCTGGCATTTGCTTCAGTAGTTCTATTTTGGCAGCTTTTCCCAATATGAGATTAACTTCTCCCCCTTCCCACCTCTGATTTAACCTTTAAATAAACGTATGCCAGTGAACGATCAGATATTTGAGTGAAGAACAGAATAAATTTTATTTTTTAAATAAAAATATGTCCATTCCCAGGTTACCTTTTGCACTGTGACTCCTAATGCACAACAGCACTACTTATCTCTGGCTTCAGGTCCAGACTGTGTAACTTTCCAGCTGTATTTTAAGAAAATTACTGAGTTTTACAGTAGTTTCAGTAATTATATCGTATCAAGAACAATGCTTTGGCTCTGTTGTTCAAACCTGTCTCCCTGGTACATTGGAGAGCATCAGATTGATGTAAGTGCACGCCTGCTGTGACTTAAATGTGCTGGACTATCAACAGTATTACAGGGAAAAAAACTTGCGTCACTCTTTGTATGAAACAGAATACAGACATGGCTGGGTGATGTACTCTCATACTGGTTTTCTTTGTGGTTCTTCAGACTGAGACCACATATGCCATGCTTCCCTCTCCTGTGGAAAACGTACCAGTTAGCCCACAGCCATTCTCACAATGAAGACTACAGTGCTAACTTCTAATAGAAGAGGCCTGATGCTGGTGTAAAAATTCATCAACTCAGGCTGACATACCTGTGTTTCACGATTGTGCAAGTGAGCTATGAATCTGCCTAATAGATATCTTTAATAATTATAATAATGATCAACATACATTTATGAACTAAGTTTTTATATATTATGAAGTATAATCAAAATATTTGCAATTATAATTAGTTACAAAGCTCAGAAGCTACCTTTTTAAGAAGTATAATATCTAGGTGGATATAGAGTTTTTGGAGAAAATACTTCTGACTACTTGTAATGTTTTTCTTTCTTTTCTCTTACTTTTGGTGTAACTTTTAGGTATCCAATATCCTTTGAGTAAGACATCAAGATTTCACACTGTAAGCATACCCAGGTTTACATTACTCTCTAAAATCTGTCATTTATCACTTAAATCTCTTTCTTTTCTGACCCTGATACTGTCTTATTACTAGTATTTTTACCTTGCTCAATCTTTTCATTATTTTTCCCATTTACTCAGCATCTTCCCTATTCTGTTCACTTTCATATATTTCTCCTTCTGCCCCTGTTTCGGTTAATCCTCTTGACTAAAACAGTTCCTTTCCTCCATGTCCTTACCCTCTCTCACTCTTCCAGAGGCCACATAAGCTTTGTGACATCCATGTGACTCCATGAGATATTTGAAGCTTACATCTTTTTGCCCAGCTTGGCAACTTATGTCTTGGATAAATTCAGCAACGCTTTAGAGCTGGGCCAGCAGCCGGGTAAATGTTGGTGTATCAGCTGGCCATGCTGGCTCAGAAAATCCTGCCAAACCTCCAGTGTCAGAGGCTGAAGTATTGGTCTGATGTTCACTGCTCATGCCTCAGCGCCTCATGGTGAGCAGGACAAGCTGCTTCCCAATGAAACCCCTGTGAGGTAATAACTGGAACTCTTCAGGATGCCCCTGCCTTCACTCAGGCTAATTTGCATCTGAGTTTTATGCTGCCTCCTGTTCAACATAAAACTGACATCCACTCAAACCTCAGCAGAATGGTTACTTTTCTGACCACATTATGCATTCTTCTCTTCCCTCCATGGCCTGATGTGGTGAAAGACTTGTCTACAGGAGTGGTCCTGGCTGCTCCTGTAGTAGGCATGGCTGCTTGTGAACCTGGCTCCTGCATTCTGAGTTCCAATTAAGTTCAGCGAGATGAAAAGTGGGTATCTGCAGCTTTGGAAATCCCAGCATCCTGGAAACACCAAGTAAAGGCTACTGACAACAGCACTAGAAAAAGAACAGTGCCTGTTGAGAAATGTTTCAAGAAGGTAGTTCAAGAGAGAGTGAGATGACTGTAGCACATAAAGAGATCTTTGTAAGATGTATCTGCTCTGTATATGAGATACATCATTACTTACGTGGTTTTGAAGTGCTCATGTTGGGTAAAGTGCTATGTAAACATGAAACAAAGCTTGCACCCTTCCTGGAAAAGATAAACATTCAAATATTGTCCTTGTACAATGGAAAAACAATATCATTTACCTCCAGGTTAAATACACCTCTCAGGTCAGAATCTTTTATTGATAGCTGCATTGTTTACTCCTACCTTTACAGCTCCTGGATCAATGCTTTTATTTTACAGCAGATTTTTTTTCTTTGATGGACACTGACTCTTGAAATATTGACACCACTGCTCCAAGCAGTGGAAATAGGAGGCAACATCTTGTTCTCTGCCAAAAATTCTCTTTCTCAATCAGGCTCCGTCAGTGACAATAACGTTGGCAGCTCTCACTTTGGAAAGCCTGAGGTATAATGGGATTTCAGGCTGTTCGTACTTTACAGGATGAAATTTTTTTCTCTCTTCTTTCTCTCTTCTCTTTTCTCCACCCCCCTCCTTTTTTTTTTTTTTTTTTTTTTTAAGACAATCTGTACTCATCAAATTCCTATTTCCTTGACTGGATCCTATCAGCAGTCACATCATGAAAATTTCACAGCAGACAGAGAAGACATGGTCTTTTGTGCCACAGCTTTGGCTTAGGTTCAGCATGTCCAAACAGCACTTCAGTTCAACTGATACATTTGTAGATGACATTTTTCTGTCCATGACTGGTTTCTGGTCCCGCACATATATTTGGCAGGTCTAAAGCAGTTTATACTGCTCACAGCTAGGAGTTAGCATGTTCTGTTCATATCTGGCACATAGGCTGTTGATTTGGTGCAATTTTCTGTCTTACCATGAGTTTTCCATCCTTATTCAGGCAGGTGTCGCTAACTTTTTCTGGCAAAGGAAGAATGGAGTGAGGAATGATGTAGGAAATACCACAGTGGCAGGATGCGGACTTTTGGGGTGCAGTAACTAATGTGGGTCATCCTACCTCCAGAACTATCTGCCAAAGAGAAGGATTTCAGAGACAGCTAAAGAGAACCAAGACATCAGCCTAAAGAAAACTGCCCATATGGAAAGGGACTGATAATAATTAGCCCTGCTTACCAAAATAATGAGACAAACAGGAAGGCATATTTAAGAGTGGAAAGAAGGGTGGATGTCAACAGAAGAACAGAATGACATTCAGAAGAAAAGTATTGTGTAGGCTTATTAATGTGGGGGGCTTACTGATACAACTATTAGCTGAGGCTCTGGTGGGGATCTTTCCAGAATCATAGGTACACAGAATCAACCAGGTTGCAAAAAAGACCTTTAGATCAAATCAAACCATTACTCCATGACTGCCATGTCCACCACTAAACCAGACCACTGAGAGCCTTGTCTATGCAGTTTTTGAATACTTCCAAGGACAGTGATTCCAACATTTCTTTGGGCAGGCTGTTCCAATGCCTGACCACCCTCCCTGTGAAGATTTTTTTCCTAATATCCAGTCTAAACCTCCCCTGGCACATAGGTACAAGTTTTGGATGAAAGGAAAAACTTATAAGCTTCAGAGGTTATGACAATGTTAAAGAGGGAACTGCCTGTGGACAAGTTGTACTAGAATTTTAGATTTTAAAAATTGTTCCTCCGAAGCATCCTTGAAGCACTGTTCATTTACTACAGGACTTAAACAGGCAATAGTAGTTACTATATTGGCTCAGCCAAACATCTTGGTAGGAAAGTATATTTTTGGCAACATTTTAAAACCAAAATTCGTGAATTGTTTTTCAAAACAGATTTGGCTTTAAGTAACAGAGCATAGCAAAATAAGTAGAATATGTATCATACCTTTTCATCTCCCTATTTCAAATACTTGCCTGTGGAATTTTAATGAGGAAAGGAGGAACATAAGCTTCTACAGGCTTGCTCTGATTCTGATTTTTTGCTACCTGTACAACCTGCTACATGGCACATCTTGGGGCAGTGTGGGGAGAGTTGATATTGTGACTCTAACCTAAAATCTATGACAATTACATTGCAGCTCTTTCAAAAAATGTGTTTTTCCAGGAAAGTTGCTCCCCAGTTTTCTGGAAAAGGATGGATTAACTGGGGATTAAGAATGAATTGTCTCTTTTTGAAACATTTCTTGCATCTTTTTTTTTGGCCGCAACCTGTCTACACAATTACAAGTATTAAACACCAAGTTCTGCTTTCCAAAAAAAAAAAAAGTATGTGACAAACACATTTTTTGGGAGGGTGAGACTTAGGAATTGGAGGAGAAAAGAAAGGAATTTTTGCAAAATTAAATTAACAATACAAATTTGAAGTCAATAACTCCCACACATAGCTGATAATAACATTGACTGCCCTTGGGGAAAAACAAACAAATAAACAAACCAACACCACAAAAACCTTTTTTTTTTTTTCTAGTTTAGAATATAGGATGAAAAATGCCTAGCATATTTGGCTAAACATTCTTTCCCTTTGAAGAGCTTTTTCGAGCAAATCGTGATTTTTCTTTAAAGCACCTGTAGTTTGAAACTGTTTGAATTGTGTCTGTTCCTTGATGAGCAGTTAACCACCCAAGCAGTAACTTTTACTGCAATGGGACTATTCATACAAATAATTGTATCTAAGTGGGAGTAGGAATATCGCATATTTCTTCCTTTGCTATTTCTGCGGATCACATTTTTTTTTTTAATTGACTGCAAGTGAAAACAACTCTCTCTCATGCTACAGTTCTCTTCTTTCTGCCTAAGGATTGAACAGATAACATCAGCACACTCAAGATGATATCATCAGCAACAGTCTAACTTGTTGCTCTGGTGAAAACCCGCAGTGGATGTTATCACTGAAATAACAGATATGTGTACTTGCTGATCATAGTAAGTACAAGCTCAAGATTGTAGTCCATTTGAAGCACATACTGTACCCTTTCACCCGTACACGGAAGCAAAAATGTCTGGCAGTCTGACATGGAAGATGGCACCAATGTCTGGAGTTCTTTCTCCTAAATCTGCCAGATTAGTACACCATGACCCCTAGATGCTTTAATGCAAAGAGGGCAGGTTGTCAGCACTCCTAATAATATTTTTATCATATCTGGGTAACAGCACTTTTTAACTTAATGTATTATAGAAAATGTAACATTTTATATCAGTTCTCTACAAATCATGAGTGATTTCTCTGGATCTCCCTGAGATATATGGATCACA
>JASSUY010041590.1:0-30927 GCA_032466535.1 Forpus xanthops
CCCTCCTGGCTCCATCCTCCTCTCAGGCAGTTGCAGGGAGCCATCAGGTCCCCCCTGAGCCTTCTCTTCTCCATCAGCCCCCCCCCAGGTCCCTCAGCCCTTCCCCATCACACTGTGCTCCAGGCCCTGCTCCAGCTCCATTGCCCTTCTCTGGCCATGCTCCAGCACCTCAATGTCTCTTTTAGTGAGGGGCCCAGAGCTGAGCACAGGATTCCAAGAGAATAAAGGCTTTTGAAGGGGCTGCTCTCTCGCAGGACAGCCTTGGAAGCATTCCCACAGCCATGCTTTGGGAGTCAAAGCCTTGACAAGGACAAGGTTATCACGGCCTCAGAACAGCCCAGGGAAGGCAGAGGAGCAGTGCTGCTGTTATGGCTACACAGAACCTCAGCTCACTGTGCCTGGTGGCATTATCAAAGCCTTAGCACCCTAGTGAGATTCTCTGCAAGGCAAGCGCAAGGCTGTGCTCTGTGCCCTAAAATAAGGCTTAGGTCAACGAGAGGGATGGGCTGCTGGAGCATGAAAAGAGAGAAAATTGAAAAACAGTAATAATCTTGTGGTTTCTGGAGCACAGGCCCTCCCTGCCCTCAAGGTGCTTGCAGGGATGGGCATTGCCCCAAAGCCTCGTCCACATGTACACCTAGGAGCAATCTAGTGCAGATGCCTCAAGGCTAAAATCAGAGACACCCCCTCTCCCATATGAGTGGCCCTGTTGCATAGAGTCATCAGGAGACAGAAAGGAGATGGTCCCTGAGCATCCCGGCTGCACCACAGCGAGACCAAAGCAAGGCTCGAAATGCTCAGAAAGCCCAGGGAAGAGGAGAGCAAGGGCTCTCATCAGCCAGCAGTGGCCAAGCACAGAGCTGAGCTTCAGTGCACAGTGACCCACACCTCTTTGCCTCTTTTTTGCTCCAAATACGCTTTCAGATGCACAACTGCTCGGAGGATGCACATCCAACCACATGGGAAGTGTTGACCCATGATGTGCTATGGAGCATCACTGCCAAGTTACACCTTTCCCTGTTCCTCCCCATCTTTTCTCTCTGATCCCAGAAAAAGGGCAACAACCAACTTTGCAGGGAATTAATGTTGCTTGCAGGAGCCATCTGTTTTCCTGCCTTGAGGGCAAAGACAGTCCTGATCTCAGAGGACAGCTCTCTTCCAGCCCTTAAGGCTTCATTTAGGAGGTATTCGGTTTCAGGAACTGTACTAGGTTTGAATAAATGGCTGGTCTTGCCAAACTTGCTGCCTAGATGAAGGTCTAAGACAGAACAGCACTTGTATACTCAACAGTGCTGTAGTGAGTAGAGCCTGAGTAGGTGTTAATAAGTAGTTGGAGGGATGAGAACCTTAAGTGAACAGTTGAGCTCCTCACTCACCATAACAAAAAACTTGAAACTGCTGTAATGTGGTCAGAGAGAAAGGATCAAATAATGGAATCCAAATGGATCCTCAGAAAACCCACTCTGTGGGCAGGAGGGATTTATGTGGCACAGGAACATACACGTGAGGCAGGACTGGATGGCACAAGCCACACACAAGGTAGGCCTGAGAGTGTAATTCCGAACACAGGGAAGAACCAGGGCATGGCTGTATTTCAACAAGATAGTTTATTGGTCCAGCAACTGCAAAATATACAAATTTCTGAAAGGCATACCCTGTTTTTAAGGTGGCACAGCTTTACATCAGGCAATTAATCCAGACATATATACAGAACAGCTCACATACCACAAATCACCTCCCCCCCAAGGAACGAGCCCCTTCTCTCCACGCTTTGCAGTATACATTAAATAAATAAAGAGCACTTTACTATCAAAAAAAAACCCCAAAAGTTAAAAAAAAAAAAAAAAAAAAAAAAAAAATTCAAGTATCACAAAGGGAAATAAAACCAAAAAAAAAAACTGGGGAGGGGGAGAGAGAAGGGGAAGCAATCATTGGTGTGGTTTGACACATCCCTTCTCCCCATCCACCATCACTGCCTGGCCCTCAGCTCCATTAACATCAAGCAATGGGCAGGGAGTCTCTGGGGGCAGGGCAATGGGATGGGGCTGACACCATCCCACCTCCTACCAACCCCTGCGGTATGAAGAGACCTTTCTGCTGCTCAAAGACCAATTTTCCCCTTGCTGGAATAAAGACACACTGTTGCAATTTCATCTTTTGGTAGACCTGTGGGGCCTTCTGCTATTCCAAAAGGGAGAAAGTTTAAGGTCAGTATTTTTTTTGCCGTTTGATTTCTTTATATATATATATATATATTTATACGTATTATATATATATATATAAAACCAGACACACATACAAATACACGTCAAAACATCTGCAGAATTACACATGTACAGGATCACGGGGCAGCCAAACGTCATGTTTGCATTTGCCAGCTTATCTTTCCACAGCAGGAGGAGAAAGATAAAGACTCTCCAGGAAGGAGGCTGAAAAAAAAAAGCAATTTGCCTTCCAAAAACATTCATTTTTTTCTCTCTCTCAAAGACAGAGAAACCAAAAGGGCAGATGTCAACTGCTAGCACAAGGAGATGGTTGCTTTTAATGTCATTATTAAACTGGAAAGGGCAAGGGGGGGGGGGGAAGTGTTCTTTGTTTCATCTGTACAGGAATATAATACACATATGCACAAGCTCACATGAGCAGGGCACTGGAGACCATCTCCTCTGGTGGGATATAGAGTGAGCATGGTCCTGGTCCCCTCCCGCTATTGGTGCTGCTTCAAGCATGAGGCTGAAGCGCTAGGCACTGTGGTTCACCTTTTCCCAAAGGAAAAACAGACCAACCCCCCCCGAAACACACACGCATGCCAAAACCACATCATTTCTCCCCAGACCTCTCTGCTCCTGGCTGTAGGGATGTTGTTTCCCATATAAAGGGCTGAGGAAGGCTATAGGAAGGATGAAACCAAAGGGCTACCCATCTCCAGCATAGTGCTGCAGGAAGACTTGGCTCCCCTCACCTCCTGTTTCCAACTCAACCATGCAGCCAAAAAGCACAATGAGAATAAAGATGGTGCATACAGCAGTGAGGAAAGAAACCAAAGCAACCCAAAACCCTAAAAAAAAAGAAGTTAATATCCAAAATCCACAGATTTTGTACAAAGCAATAGTGGTTAATTGCTATATAACTGCTGCCTCACTGCCTGAGACAGGCTGCCAAGAAGGGATCTTGCATATCAAACCACTGGGAGTTGGCTGATGGAGTCCAAGTCAGTATCTTGCCCCTAAACACATGCACACACCTCGAATGCTGTAACCAGTTTTGTAGTCGCAGCTTTCCAGCACGCAAAATAAAGAAGTTGACTATATTCAGGCTTCCCCTGTTAAGGGGCACAATTTGATAGAAACTAAAATAGTTACACTCCTGCCACAAATAAAGTGCAAAACCCAAGCAGTTTCTAGGTATACACATGTACACATGTGTGCCTGTATATATGTAAAATTAAGAGAGAACGCAGACAAAAACTGCCCCTTCTCATGGCTTTCTGCATCCCAGCCAGACCTCTGGCCAGCTCCACAAGATCTGTGTGTCTGCAAAATGCACCTAGCTCAGCCTGTCCACCTGCAATGATACAGGGACTGACCCCTAAACTGCCCCAAATCTCTGCTTTCCTCTAAGGAAGAGCAAAGAGGAGATTAAGTACCAAGCACAGCACCTCAACTAGTGCTCAGTTTCCCCCCCCCAAATAAACACATGCTTTAACTCAGACCATTCCTTGGTGCTCCCCAAGATGAAAGCACCATCCAAACCACCACTGGTGTGGCACAACTGCCTTCCTAGTGCTCACGGGCCTGGTTGAGCCAGGCTTGGTGTGACAGGCTGTAGCTTGGCTAAAGGACATCTTGAAAAAGGAATTAATCATAATTATAATAACAATAATCATAAAAAACTGCAAAACCCCTTCGTTCCCTTCCCCCCATCTCTTTGCTAACCCCGCACCATCTACATATATACACACACTCCACCCCAAGATGGGATGGAACCAATCGTCTGTATAAAAGAAAATCAAAACTGCTTGAAGAAGGAAATTAAACTCCTGTGCCTAGGAAGCACTTTACAGCTTGCTAGGATCTAACAGGATGCTGGAGAGGAGAGCAAGTGCTGCAGTCCAAAGATCTGGTGGTGACCTCGGGATGCTCGGCTCCTCTCTGCTCTCCTGCATCTCTCCCCTCCTTCAGCAGAGCTGTTTGCAGATGAACGGGCACGGGTAGAAATAGCCGAGGGTCGACCTCACCGCAGACAGAGGAGACTGGTTTGTAAGCAAGCTTTGGAAATGGCGATGGGATGGGAAGCTGGTGGCATCGCCGGTGGCATCGCCACAGTGCCAACGGAGTCATGACAGCTTCTGCGAGGCATTCATGTTCTGCAATGAGAAGGGAAGAACCGTGGTTGGGGTGGTTCGTGGGTCAGCCCCATCTTCTACATAGACATCAACAAGGGGACAAAGGGGAGTAACTGAAAGCCATGGCACGGGTCACTATGAAAGCATCCATCACAAAAGAGGGGACACTGTCTGCCGAAGGACAAATGGTGGGGATGCACTGACTGGCTACCCATACCCCTTGGATTCAGCTACAGGGTGGGTATTTGAGAGAGATATCCCTTAAAACTGAGCCAAATCCGCAGGCAACCTTCCCACCCTGCCTGGTCTGCCCTTCTGAAGCTGCTCTTTGGTTCATGCAAGGCAAGGTGATGGAGACCACCAGTGTTAAGGAGCCCAATTAAGCATCTCTCTTGCTCCCATTGAGGGTGGGCAGTGTCAACCCTCTGCCTGCCAAGGAGGCAGTTACCATTTACCCATCCTTGGCACTGCCAAGAGGCTGCTCCCACCAGCCTTGCTGAGCAGCCAGCATTAGGGCCAGACATCACTATGACAGCAGCACTCCATGACATCCCATGAGCTTTCACAGGCACAAGAAACGCTTTGGACACAATGCTGGTGGAGAAGCCCAAGGGGAGATTGTCACAACAATGACACTTCCCAGTTCACACAACTACATGAAACAGGGCAGGAAAAAAAGGACTAGGAAACAGCTAGGAAGGTTTCCCAACTTCTTTTGCCTTTACTCACTAAACTGCCTCTTACAAGCACCAGGAATGTGCATAACCAGGCTATGAGGCAGAGCAGGCGGAACTGTTATCTAAGGAGACAGGAGGAAGGTTGGGAGAAGCCACATGCACCACAGCCATTTACCTTGGAAATATTAGTAAAGAGAAAACTTTGAGAAAGTGACAAACGGGTCTTCTTTAAGCATGAAAAGTGAAGGGAAGAAGAAGGGAGGGGATCAGCTCATTGTCAAAAAGTGCACTTTGGATCACAAACCAAGCAAAAGGAACAGAAGTCATCATGTCAAGTAGTCCCATGACCCAAATCAACTCAATCCCTCAGCCAGGAGGACTCTGAGATACACAAGCATGTCCCCAGCCTCTCCAGTGTTCCTTGGTCCTCCTGGATGGGGGTCAAGACCCCAACAGTAAGGGCTGATACAACAAAGCACTCACTGCCAGCAAAGTCCCATGGTACAAAATGAGGAGGTACCTTCCACCTCCCCAGATCCCATACAGGTTGTGGTGGGACACAGTGAGGGATGGTCACATGTACAAGACAACAGCATCCAAAAGGCATCAGCAGTGTGAATGCCACCGAGCCATTAGAGCTTAGGGTATCTTCATGAGTCCCTCAACAGCAGCCTGTGATTCACACACTAGCAGATGGCAGGAGTCATCTCTGCCTGCTCCAGCAGAGCTCCTGGTCTAGCAAACCCTGATGCAGCCATCTCCCAGACTCAGCACCAGAGCGTGTTTTCAGTGTCCCAGCCAGCACTGAGGCATGCACTGCTATTCATTATAATATGGATGGGAAAAGGGTGGGTGGAGGGATGGACAAGGAAACAAAACCGCATTCAAAGCAACCCACAACCAGACACTTCATCATGGGCTTTTGTGCCCATGAGCAGCAAGGAAAGAAGCACAGGAATGCAGGCCATGCTGAGCAACTCTACATTTGCCCAGGATCATGAGTGTGATGACCTTCCCCAGCCCATCCACCAAGCTTAAGCTTCCTAACTTCTTGCTTCTCAAAATTGCGTACTCCAGAAGGAGAAGAAACATGAGGTTCACCAGTTGTTACATGTAAGCAGGGCTGAGTTCTGGTCTGGCCACATTATAGCAGATCCTTCCATCTTCAGTCCACAAAATGAACCAGGACAGAGATGCCCATAGGCTCATTTGAACGGGTCTATAGAGGGCAGAAAGACCTTGGGCACTGCCCCAGCCCCAGCTCAGCCCCAAAGTCTGCCTGGTCTTTGAGAAGACATTTTAACACAGCTCATTAACTTCTGCTCTCAACCTGATCACATAGAATTAATGAAGTCCAAAGGCTTCAAATCTATCCTTATTACACAAAGGCCTAACAGCACTAAGTCAAACTATCAAAGCCTTGATTATTTGTAATTAGCACATTAAATGCTCAAGGCATCTTGCTTTCTTGAGAGATAGAAGACAACAATATCCTTGCATCTACTCTGTCCAAGGCATCCAGCTCACTGTTCCCAAAAATCCAGGCTTGCAGAACTGCAGATGCCAGGACCCAGGATCAGTCCAGCTCCAGGAAACACAGTCATGCAGTGATACAACCATGGGGGCTGAGGTCAGAACCTTCTCAAGACCATTCATAGACATAACTTAGACCCAGGAGGCCTGTCCTTCCCAAGGACTCCACCTACAGTACACCACACTATCAACATAGCAGAGAACTCCAGGAAAACCCACCCAACAGCATCTCCCATCCTGTGACTAACCAAGGAGGAGGTAGGGAATTTAGACATTATCAATAAAGGGCAAATAACTTGCTTTATTTCTCAACAAAATTAAGATATTTAATCAAGCTCGAATACCTAGAGGTTGGACAAAGGAGCACCCATCATCTTCCTCTTTATCCTTCCTAAGATGCATACAAATCCCACCATACTAACTTCAAGAAGCCCAGCATTGGCCAGGTTTTACAGCAACAACAGAACAAGCAGTGAGATGGCAAGAGACATGGAAAAGGGGGTAACAGGGGGAATAAGATGCAAGAAGGTACTTACAGGCATGCCTTCCCTAGTAAAGGCTGCAGAGAGAGAGAGAACAGAGAGAGGTGTCAGTAATGCCACGCAAGAGACCCGGCAGAAGACACCAGACAGAGCAAAGGGGTACACCAACAGCAAAGACCTTCCAAACCCAAAGCTGGCAAAGGGTTTGGTGCAAGCCTCAACCAGCCCAAGTGAAGCCTTAATGCCAGGAGACAGATGGAGTTGCCTCTTTTTTGGTGCTTGGGGTGGGAAGGCTCATGCAAAGCGGCCACCAAGTAGAACAGTTGGAGGAATTCAGCAACCTTCCTAACCTGCCCAGGGTCTGGCCAAGAGGACACCAGACAACACAGATAACACAAAGAGGGGCTGAGTGAGGCAGCTAGATCCAACAGGCAGCTGGTGGGAAAGGCAGTATGGCAAAGAGGGTCCTATATATGTATATATATATGGGCTTTGCTGGTACAACCCCAGCTCTTTAATAAGCACAGGGAGGGGAGGTTGCTCCTGGACAAGTGTGAAGTAAACATCACACTGCATTGCTTCATGGGTAGGTGAAAGAGGAAAGGACACATGAGCATCATGGTAGCTAGCCATGAGGTTCACCCAAGGCTGCAGAAGGCAACAGGGTTCACTATGCCAAGAGGCTCCTATTCATTTGTGGTCCATTTTGCCCAACATCCCAGGAAGGAAGAGACCCCTCAGCCAAAGATGAGTTTTGTCAGCTCTTTCTTGGAGAAGCACAAGAACATCTGCTTTATTGCAATGCCCAGGTCCTACAGCAAAGCCAAGTGCATCCAGGGGGAAGGCACAAGTCCCACTCTAGAGATACAGCTCCTCAGGAGGCTGCCACCACAAATGTCAGATAATGAAGGCATCAAATGAACACATCCTGGAGCTTTAGGGGTGGTTTATGACACTCAAAACCCAGGAGAATCAACAGTGACCAGATGTTCCTGCATCAACACAAGGCAGGAAGGGACAGCAGGCATGGGAGAAAGAGCATCAGCACAGGTTGCGACAAGTGCAAGCCGGTCCCCAGCTTTCAGGAGCGACAGGAGGACAACAAACAACAAAACAACGAGAACAGCAACAAAACAAAGCAAACCAAAAGAGTCCAACTAACTTGTCCCGGCAGCTGCGAGGGCACTTCCTGAGGAACACAGCCTGGCAGGGCGGAAGAAACAGCCACATGCTCCTCAAAGCTGTTGATGCGAGGTTTTTTGGTGGGCTCTGGGCTTGCTAGAGGGGTAACGCTATTACGTCTCATGAGCGGGTTAGGTCCCTTCTTTCCTTCCTAAATTAAAGTGAGACAAAGAAAATAAAAGTAAATAAAAATAAAATAAAATAAAAGGTAAGAAGGCGATAGTTATAAAGGAAAAAAAAAAAAAATCAAGCAGGTTGGGTTTTGTGTTTGTTTAAAGCAGTCTCTGCTTGTCCCCACAAATCACTGTCAATGCACAAAGGCTCTGGGCACAAGGTGGTCAAGAACGCAGCAGGACTGCCCAAGAAAGGAGGGGAAAGCAAACAAGTGAGAGGCCCTGCACTGAGAAATGAGACAGGCTTCTCCTCAAAAAAAGGAAATACAGACTGCCAAAACCAAGCATGACTTAGCATGACAGAGGTACCCATCTGTCTCCTCCTCGAAGCTCATCCCTCCAACCAAGGGAGAGGTGTGAAAGCAAGAAGAGGCAGGACAAGCCAGCCTGGGCTGATAAGGAAGACTGGGAACTGAGGGCAGAGCAGCCAGCAATGGTCAATGCTATGCCAAGCTCCAATTCAAGCGAGGTGGAATGGAGGCACAGCCGAGCAGGGGCAGTCAGGCGCTTCACATGTGTCTCACTCCATCCTACCCACATCCTTCCTGCCATCCCCAATAAGGGTGGTGGAGGACATCTATGGCTCCCACGGAAAGGGAAGGACTGGCTTCCCCACCTAGGGTGCCTGCCAAGGCTGGGAAGTGAAGGAAAGGAGATGTGTGACAAAAGGGGACAGCTCCAACCACCCAACATCCAGTTGGGCTCCACCATCAGTAAGCTCAAGTTGGAAAGGCCCCAGAGGCTGGGACATGGGCAAAACAGGGTCCATGGGGTCCCTCTTGGGTTATTGCCCAGCCCCAACATTGAGCTCACATCCTCCTGCTCTGGCCTTCTAGCTCCTGGTGGACCACATGGCAGATGGACCTGACCTTACAGGTGTTTTCCTCCACACAAAGGGTCTCTCCTTTTTACACCATCCCCAGCTCAGCACCACCACCCTGTACTCTACAGAATCCCACAGAGCTGTGGGCATGCCAGTTGAAAAAAAAACATGAAGGCAGGAGATACTGGGCAAAGTGCTGAGCCCGAGCTCTGCCAACCAGCTGGGAAACCTGGGAGAAGTCACTTTCTCCATCTGAGGTTACATTCCCTGCTCAGGTGAGTGGATGACTGCACAGGTGAAAGTCAAAGACCAGGGAAGAGCTTTCCCTGGGCCAGCTTTAATCTGAGCAAACACACTGGGAAGCAGGCACATGCAATACTCATTTTTGCTTGGAAAACCCTCAACAGGCCACATCTTTGTAGAGCAAGAACCCATATGATGCTCTGGTCCTACAGCATGACTGTTGAATATGTAGTTGAGCAACCTTCCCATGCCCACCCTGGGCATCTTGGCTGCTTATTGCAGGGGAAAGGAGAGGGACATCAAGGGGCAGCTCTGAGGAAAAGCCACACTCACCTCTGGCCGATCCCTGTGGGTATTGACAGCTTCAATGTTCAGTGAGATGGATTCCACTCGGCAGCCTGCAGAAGGGAGCACAAGGAAACAGAGAGGCCATCAGCAAACCCAGCAGGCACAGGATGCTATGAGATGCTCCACCACAGATCCCTGTTCTTCTCCCAGAGGTAGCTTGGATTCAGGAAAAGGGACAAGTCAAACCCCTTGGCATGCTAATTAAAGCCTCCCTTACCATAGGCCACCGGGGTCAGCTTCAACACTGTGTGAAGAGGACATTTCAGGTAGGGCATTTCATCTGCAGAGAAAGGAAAGGAGGAGGGTTATCCCATCCCTCTCCAAAAGCAGGTTTAGACTTCATCAAGGCCACCCAAAGCCAAGAGATGCATGCTTCAGGCCCTTAACAGACCTGAACACATCTCTTATCTCCTCAAAGTTCCATCCATCGTCCCTCCTCCAGCAGGATCAATCCTCTTCCCAAGGACAGCAAGCTCACCTGCACTCTTATCAAGGAAGTATGCCAGGAGACAGCGCATGACAGCCTGGTGACAGATCACAAGGACATTCTCTTGTCTCTCCAGCTCCATAATGACCGGCTCTAGGCGCTGTACCAGATCTTGGTAGGACTGAGGAAGAAGAAAGGAAGGGAGATATGGCATAGAATCAAGAACCAATGGTCCTTGTCTTGGTGCATCTATTGATTTCATGCTTCTGACTAAACCAACATGATTACTGCTAAAACCAAACAAAGTTACCCAAATCCTTTTCCTCAGGCTACTCTGGAACATGGCTACTTCTTTAGGTCAGAGGAGAAAGAAGCCATTCACATCTTACTAAACTCTCCAGGGCTGTAACTAAGGTAAGCAACAACTGCACAGGGCCTTTGAGCAGTGTCTATCATATTGAAATCTGATTTTCTACAGAATTCCCAATTTCTGAAAACTCTGAAGCGACATTAAAGAACCTGAAAGGCAGCCAGAAGGAACCACAGACACTTGAACGTTCTTCTTCTAGACAGAATGTCATGATATCTCCACAGATCTTCTCCAAATGCCTGCAGGTGTGACCTTTAACATGGGGATAAAAAGCCCCATTCACAACCTGAAGTACCATCCAGCCTGCCAATTCCCACCTCATTGTGTCACACCCTGAAGGCAGATTGCCAGGAGACAGAGGTATCAGCATCGACCCTTAGGGAATGATAGTGAGAGCAGAGGTGGAAACTGCTTCTTTGGAAATGAAAAAGGAAACGGGGGCAGTGCAACACTTTGAGTGGATGTAATGAAGGAAGTTGGACTTTGAGAACTCCAGAGTCTCCTTCCACTACTAAATTCAGTGGGACTACACGTCTCAATGAGATTAACACATACCAAGATTTCACGAGAGCTCAATGCAAAAGGTGCCCTGAGCTTTCTTGATTCTAGTTTCTTGGAACACTTGGCTGCTCCCCTGCTCTGAATGTAGAAGACAGCATGAGGACAAGAAGGCCAGGTTTAAAGCAAGATAAAGAGTCATATCTCTGAAGGCCTCCTTGCAGACCTACCTCCCCAGAAGGATAGCGGTAGTAGTATTTATCCTGATCACGTAAAGCAAATTCCTCTGGATGCTGCTCCCTGATTTCTTCATACGTCATTTCTTCACACACCCCCTGCCAGAACAGGACATCCATGAGGTTAAAGGACATGCTCAAGTTAAAAAACAGCACACCCAACATGCAAAACCTTCTCCAAAGCAACATCTACAGCCCTCTGAGTGGTCAGTGCAGTTCCAAACAAAAACCATTTTAATCTGTCATTTAAGCCAATCTTGAACCATCTACACAAGGTAGAGCCAAGATAAGAAGACAAGTTGCAAGTACTGCAGAAGTACAACCCTTTCCAAGAGAAGGACAAATCTCTCCACAAAAAGCAAGATTTAGGCAAAAGTGAAAAGGCTGATGCTATCACTCTCTGCCAAGCAGCAATCAGCATGACCCCAATACAAAGATACTTACAGCATCAATTTCATTGAGTGCCTTCCACTGCTCATAGGGCAACTGGAGAGCTTCTGCAGTTTGGATTGTCCTCTTTAGCTGGCTGGTCCAGACTTTGAGGTCCTTCAGGTTCTGCTCCTCAACAAACTTGTTCAGTGCCCGTGCAAACTGTGGTACATAAAACCAAGAGGTTGATTCCCGATCCACAGCTTCCCAATGGGCCACCTTACGATGCCTGACTACCCTTTACCACAGCTCTGCTTATTTGTCATAAGGCTAAACTGATATCTCCTTACACAGTCATGGCTCAAATGACTCCATTTGGGCTCCAAAATGGTCTGGTCAAGACAAGGTAGCTATTAACTATCCTTGAAGCACTTCACCATGCCTTTGAAAAATCAAGCAGTGAGCAATCTGAAAGCATCCTCGGAGCTGGCTATCCCGACACCAAAGGGTGTCAGTGGTCCTTCTACATCCTGCCCTGACTGTGCAAGGTCTGAAGAAGCTCAGAGACACTCATACCCTTTTATCCTAGAGATTAGCCTCTGTTAACCCCTAACTACATGCAACATTGGTGGCTGGAATACCTTGATTTGAGGTGGTGCCTGAACCCGAATTTAACCAGCCCTATGGAGAGATCACTTAACCCAATGCACAGCATCAACAGCCAAAACAGCTATACAACAATATCCCCTTCTCCCTCACCTTCTTGCCCCTGTTGGAGAGGCCCGAGTCACCTCCAATCTTTCCCTTGAGGTTGAACTCGCTTTCACCATGCCGACAGAGATAAATGGTGCGGGGCTGGACATGGATGTTCATCAGGTAGTAAACGATCCTGCTCTGGATGTGATCCTGAACTCTGTTAACCAGGAACCGCCTGCCAACGTCGATGACTTTGATGAGAGAAAGCTCCCTAGGGGAAGCACAGCAAGGATGAGCAGATGCCAGTAGGGAAAACAGGAAGAAAGAATCACCATCTCAGACAAGCAGCCTTGTGAAGTATCTCAGTCAACATAATCACTCAGCTAAAAGGATTTCCTCCAGGCTATTTTCAACTAGAAGCCAACAAGTAACAGCCATTCATGGGGAGCAAAGTAACACTGGTATAATCACCATTCCTCCCTTGTAGCAGTAAAGAGGATTAAACACAAACAGCAGGAAGCATGTTCCTCTGAAGAACAGGGCACAGCAGAACTGGGGTAATCCACTCAGGGCACACAGATATTTGTGAGCAGTGGAAAAGTGCCTGGACGGTTATGGAGGACTGCAAAGGTCCTCCCAGGGCACATAGCTAGGCAGAAACCACAGGGCTTGCTCAACCTTGTGGTTTGAGCCTGCCCAAGAAGTCCTTCCTTTAAGGTGGACAGTGACAAAAGCACCTCAGAAATGCTCAAACCCAAATGTTTTCCAAACCCTTTGTATTTAGACTGGTAGAACAAGGTTGAAATCAGCACGTTAGAGCCCAGAAGAGCCTGAGACAGATTCAGCACCCAACTTCCTGGCACAGGGGTGGGAAAAAAAACAGCCTTTTCAATGAAGAATCCTGAATTCATAGTGAGCCTTGGCCATGTATTTTTCTAGTGCAGCCATGTATTTGAAGACAAAGTGAAATACATTAAATAGAAAGTGAAATACAACTCCATAATTCATTAGTCCTCTCCTGGGAGAACAAAGGCATTCATGCCAGTTCAGAATTCAGTCTCTTACCGGTCATAGTCATCAGGGTCAAGTGGCTGGTAGCTGGCCTGGTAACAGTTGATCCTCTTCATAAAGTCCTCCATAGCATCGGTTGAATTACAGTCACGATAATCAGGGCTGGACAATTTTACTTCCTGCAATAAGGGAAAGACATGCCACAAGGAGAGGTTAGGAAACTTTCCAAGTCAGACCCGTGCTAATCTCAAATTTCAAAGTCCTGCCAAGATCCAGCTATCAGCTGAGCCACTTTACAATTGTAACAGAGAAAAGAAGCAGACTACACTCAAAACTTAGCACATGTTGAGAAAGTCTGGTATAAACCATCATATGACCAGTATAGATGCATATCAGTCTACTCATGCTCTCCCCAAGAATCAGGGTAGGACCTCACCACCCAACACAGTGGGAAAACTGAGCTTTCTTACGGCTAAAGCAAAGCATCAGTTTTAAACAGTTAAAGCAGAGTTAAGAGTGCATGTGCTTAGACAAGATGCTTATCCTGGGCCTTTTGAGTGAAAAAAGCTCCTAAGAGTAAGAGGCTAACGTGGATGTCCATCACCTGAGGTAGCAACATAACATTCAACCCCATCCTGTGCATCATTTGCTAGAAAGATGCTAAAAACTGGCAATGAGAATGAATATTCATAACTCTCATGGCCTACGTTATGGCTGAAATACTCTAATAAGCTATTCTTCCTGAAGACTTGGGTTTGAGCAGCAGCATTACACATTCATAACTTCATAAGCAATTCTGAAGCTAACAAGGTAACACAGCCAAGTGATGTACAGCAGCGTTAGCCTATTTTCCACACCAGTCTCAGCAATAAGAGCATCATGGACCACCAGCTCCAAGCAAGACCAACAGCAATACTCCAGCGCTAACCCAGCACCCTTTGTGGAGCCCATCCCAAGGGCAGGACAGAACTCTTCTCACATACTTTCAGTATCTTGCGACGCATTCCCAGACACAATAATATGGCTCACAAAGTTCATACGTACAACTGGAGATGAGGCTGGAGCACAGCCCAGTGGAGGAAAGGATGCTTTCATACAAGTTAATCATGCCTAGGTAGACCAATTAAAGTCTACCTGCCCTAGCCAAGCCTAGCAGGCAAAGGAGTCCTGCTGGTGGGAAATCAAAGACCCAACAGCTCCCAAAGGAGCCAGGAAGCAACACTTTACACTGTAGCCTCCAAGAGTTTAGGTAAGATGATCTGATATTCTCCTTAAAGCAGTCCCCAATAGGTTTTGGGAAGCTGCACGTGGGTGAAGACACCAAATCTGATAGCTCTCCAATGGAATTTAAGCCCTTAAACACATTAAGGGGCACCAGCATAAGATTGGCTTTCCATGCTGCAAGTACACACAGCTGGGTCACACTGAACTTCTCATCAACCAACACCTCCAAGTCCTTCTCCTCAGGGCTGCACTATGTCCAACCTGTGTTCATGCTTGGGATTGCCCCAACCCAGGGGCAGGACCTTGCGCTCGGCGTTGTTGAACTTTCATGAGGTTTGCACAGCCTTAATTACACAGCTTGTCCAGATTCCCCCAGGATCCCATCCCTTCCCTTTAGCATGGCAACCACACCATACAGCTTGGTGGTGTTAGCAAACTTGCTAAGGGCACACTCAATCCAGGAGGAACTTGTTTATCCAAGCAGGCCTCCTGGCATTTTTGCCTGACATCCTCTTTGTTGGGATGTCATTGCTCCTGAGCTTTGAAGAGGTGATCCTTGAATGCCTGGTCCTCCTCAGCTCCAGGGTAATGAGTTTGCTGCATGCCCTACTAACCACTTTAAGGACCTTGAAGTCCACCAGTTCATGGTCACTGCAGCCAAGGCTGCGCTTGAGCTTCACATTCCCCACCAGTCAACCCCTCCTTGGTGGTGACAAGGTCCAGCATTGCACATCCCCTTGTTGGCTCCTCTGTCACTCAACGAAGGAATTTATCCTCAGCACATTCCAGGAACCTCTTGGGATGCTTGTGCCCTGCTGTGTTGTCCCTCTAACACATATTGGGTGGATGAACTCCCCCATGAGAAACAGCGATTGCAAATGTTAGGTTGCTCTTATATACAAGACAGAGGAAAAACAAAAGGAAGACACTTCCACACTTACCCTAACATTGCTGGCAACTACAGTGGGATCATTGCAGACGGATTCAATGAAGAACACCTGCAAAGCAGAGCAACGCTCAACTGAAAGCCAGCAATAACACTTGCAACATTCAACTAGCTCCTTGCTCAACACAACTTCCCCCTGTTTGACAAAAGTGCTCTCCCTCTCCCCCATTCCCATCCTTTCCTTCTCCAGAGCTCAGTAATGGGATAATGGGAATAAAGGAAGAGTTTAACATTTGCAATCAAACCCATCAATGAAATCTCCCTTACACAGGAGCACTGTGAGGACAGCACATTAGCAAAAGAGGATACCCCAACCATACACTAACATGGAGTATGCAACACAAGCAGCAGCCCCGTGGTACCAACCTTGAACCCATTTTCTTTGGCAAAGTTTAGGATCATCCCTCTCCTCTCCCGCGTGGTATTGGTGGCATCAAAAACCTTTAAAAGCAAAGATCTTGATTAGCACCAAGGGTGCCTCATTTCCCACTTAGCCCTCCCTCAGGGCACAGCACCTTCAGAACCAGGACTGCTGTCAAGCCCCATGGAGCACATCTGAGCTTACCGCGATCTGGCCAGCCTCCTCCGTTAGGTACAGCTTGACATCCCTCAAGGCAGCCAGGGCACATTGCCTGCAGAACAGGAGACACGTGATCCTGATGCCCTCAGAGATGCTTGTGGCAGCCAGTTGCATAGACTTCCACAAAGGAGGGCAGGCTTTGCAGCTCCTCCTCATCACCTCCCCATCCCCAGGGACATTTAGGAAAGACACACTCAGTTTGCTAAAAAACCACAACAACGACCCCACAGGAGACGTGAGCCAAGCAGTGTGCTGGTCTTCATAGCACATAGGCAGATGAAACAGCAAAGGCCAAACCTCACATCCCACACCACTGAGCCTGAAGGCAGACTTAGGGTACCACTGACGGAGGATGCACTGGTGATCCTGAAGCAACCAAGCCTTCACAGGTTCAGGTTTCAGCTCTTGGTACCCAAGTCAGGCCTCCTTGGGCAGACAGGGAAAAGTGAAGCTAGAGCCCAGCCTTTCTCTTCACCACTCGTCAAACAAGCCAGGTAACCACGGGCTTCACCACCCATTTGGGACCCAAGTACGAGCATGCACACGGTGCCCACACATACCTCCTGACTTTCATGGCCTCCTCATTGTCAGGGCGGAAGAAGTCATAGGAGCTGTAATGCTTCACTGCCTCACGGCGATATTCCCCCACATTGAAAACTGTGTGGAAAAGGCAAAAACCATCAAAACCAGGAGCAGTCAATCAGCAGAGCCTCACTCAGCTGCGCAGTTCCTGCATGCAACACTTTCTAGTGGTGAGCATCCTTAGATCCCACTTTAGAAGTGACATCCTTACAGCAAAAAGCTAAGGGACATCCCTTGGTCTTCAGACTGAAAGAGAACCTGACTGGGATGGACTCTCCCCATGGTTACTTGGCTCACAGGGTCTTGGAAAGGGCTCCCACTACCTCACACCCTTCAAGGCCCTGAGCTCCTAGAACAACCCCTGAGGGCCAGAGCCCATGTCTTCCCCTGGCAGCCAGTGAAAGCCTCACCTTTTGTTGGGACACCAATCCAGTTGAGGTAGCGAGTCAGCTTCTTGGAGATATAGGTCTTCCCCCGGGCTGGCAGGCCAACCATCACTATCACAGTGGGGGAATTGGCAAGCTGCGGCCCACAGGCTATAAAGAAGAAAGAACAATGTGAGCATCCAGTAATCCTCCAGCTCATCATAAGCCTACAAGGCACTTGCTCTTGACCCGGCCTTCCCCCGGGACCTTCAGCAGCTATAGAAAATCCAAAGCCTCTGCTCCCCATACACATCACCTCTGCAGTATCTCCTATGTGTCCCTGTCACACAGCTGGATAATCAAAACCTTGAGCAGATGAATCCATTGACTCATTTCTGCAATGAGAGCTGATGAATGAGTATATGTCAGAGCATGGTGCACTACTCCACAGCTACCCCCCAGTGAGACAACTACCCCAGCTGAGCCATGCCGATCCAGATTCACCCTGGTGGTACACAGTGAAAGCAACACGGGTCACATCCTGACAACCACAGCAAGGAGAACATCCTGACGGCTTCAAAGTGGCAAAGGAACCAGCAACAGCCCTAAACTCCCTGCAGAGCCCCTGTGCCTCAGTTTCCTCATTTGCAAACCATGGCTTGGCCAGTTCTGTGAAAAGCTAAAGGGTGGCCAAGGGCTTTGGTCCAATCTCTGCAGCAGCACACTTCAGACACAGCTGTCACACTGAAATTCCAGGTCTGCAAAAAGATCTTCATCCAGAAAGGGCCTTCCAGAAACTTTTGCTGGCTCTTTAGCTGCTATACATACTAACGTAACCAACCGGGTTTTTCTGAAGAAGAGCAGGGCACGAGGACCACAAAACCACCAGCATTTAAAAGTACCCCTTTTCCCTTAACCCCTTTCTTATCCCCTTTTTCCACTTTTTAATCCCCTTTTCCTCATAAACCCATTTTAAGCTAGCGGAGATTTGCTCTTATCATAAAGAGAGTCCACGTCAAACAGCTGGAAAGAAATCCAGAAGCATCACCTAGTGATGACTTGGCAAGTGAAAAGAAGCTCCTCTCCAATTCACCTCAATGGCATGACCAACATGCAGCAGCCAGGATGCCCAGGAAAACTGCTTCTCCCTCCCTAAATCCTACAAGAAATAAACTCCTCCTTCACTTCAGATGAATTTGCTGAGGTTACAGGACTAGGAATGCAATTTGGGAATTTGCTTTAGTCCCCCGTAACCAGCTCCCAGAGCCATGAGATGCATCTGGACCACGCACCCCATGGACCATGTGGCAGCATCCCTGCTCCTCTCCAGGCGTTTGCCCTGCAGAATTGCTCCTCACATGGTGCTGCACGCAGGAGAGGCCAAGGCACAAAGCCAAGCACTTTAAATAGGGAGAAAGGAAGATCTCAACGATACCTAATGGAATTTGGATTAGCCAGCCGCCTTTCATGCTGGGTGACAGAGCCCTCCCAGCAAAGGCGGGATAGATGAGACCCCCAGGGGATTTCTCAGCCACCCTTCAATCCACCCGGTGAGCCTGGAGACCTCATGGGAAAGGAATGCAGGGAGTGAGTGGCTTGTGGCAGAGCCATAAAATGCAGCTTAATTACGGTCTGGGTAGAGCTCTCTGCCTGCCTTGCCCCAGCTTCCCGCAGGTGGGACCAGGAGAGAGCAGCAGTGATTTGGGGATGCAAGGGGCTCCTCATGGGTGGAGATGGGGTATATATTATTCTCAGTGTAGACATGGGAAGGGCAAACAAAAGAGGCATCCAAAGAGTATGCAAAACACGAGGGGTATCCCTCCCCTTCTAAGAAAAAAGAATCCAAGAGCTAAAGAAACCAAGTTAAGGTTACAGATTTGGCACTGGTACCCAGGGGGGAAGAGTACAGTCACCCATCATTAGGCCACCAAAGCAGATACAGCAAATAAGAGATGAGAAAACTAACAGGAGATTTTCTTTATTTCCCTCCTAAATATTCCACATTCCTCGGGTTGGAGCTCCCTTTGTGTGACCTGCCTCTCCAGTGCCACGTTTCAAAAGCCCAAGCCAGCTCCCACTGCTTCCAGCAGCAAGCAGGGATTTCTCTTGGTGCTGGGGTCCCAAAGGATGGATCTAGACAGTAGACCAGGTAACATGTATCCAGATACACGTGTAGTGTATCTTGAAAAATACAGCTTCACATCCTCAACCAACCTATGGACAGGAGTCTGCACAAAAAACAACCACCTATTAGATAAAGGGAGGGGGAAGGAATAATACCTGAATACAGACACTCCCCCTTTTCCCTACCTGCCCACAGACAAAGGAACTCCAGCAACAGAGCCAAGAGGATTTGAGGCCATTAAAATAACATGCATTCCAGGACAGAGATATTGGCAGGTACTGTTTATGCCCCTTTAACTCCAGACAGCTGTGCATACATCCCATCTCCAAAGGGTGCTGCACGAGTTAAACAACTGTATTTGAGGAATCTCCCCCTCGATTCGGTTTGCTGACAAAAGATGCAGGTTCCCCTAGGAGAGGGCAACAGCATCTGCTTACAGACCAGGGCATGGAGCATGCCACTTTTGATGGGAATCTGAGCCTAAACCCGGCTAAATCACAAAAACCTCCAGGAAACTTTGCATCAGGGATGAAACAGAAACCAGAGTTTTGCTCTCAGGGCTTCACAAAGACCTAATTCATCATTCCTTTTCACCACTTGCAGAAAGCTACCAGGGATTTCAATGCACATTCATTACTCGTTATCGACACCTAACCAGGTAAGTCAAGGTCGGGGACGGCTTTTGAAAGGCTCAATGAGAATGTTTAGAAGTAGCTCAGACACTTGTGCCTTTTATCGGTTCGAAAAATCAACGCTGATGCTCTTCACCGGGGTGAGTGGAGAACACAACAGGGAAGGAAATTCCCTCCTATAAAAGGCTGAACTAAACAGCCACATCCTTACTCCAGGTACTTTTACTGCCTCCTAAGAAGAGCTCCCCGCACCTCCCGCCCCCACAAGCCCACACCACATCCTTTTACATCCCCCCCTTCTCCACCTTCTTCCCATTGCAATTCCCGGCCACCTTGGCGGATGCACAGAGAATCCGTTTCTTCTCTCCCATTGCGAACACGCGTGTTAACCGCTAGCAGACCTGCGAGCTGTGGCTTTGCTGATGCGTTTTCAGCCTACCCCCATGGAGTTGAGCGAAGGGAAGGAAAAAGGGCTCATTGGAGCCCCTTTCCTGCTCAGCATCCCCCATCACCCCGAGCCCCCTCCCCTCGCCTGGACCAGCCCATCCAGCCGCTGGCAACGACTTGACTTTCCCAGCCCCTACGTGAGAGACGTGCAGCTTGACAGCAATTTAATGGATCGCCGTCAAAAGGCCACATGAAGGCATCGCTTCCCATCCACTCCAGCCGCCCGTCGATGAGGAAGCGGACAATCGGACTAATTATTCCCCAACGCAGGGAGCAGCCAAGCGGGAGCTTGCTGAGGATGCTCACAGGGATGCTCCCACTCCTTCCTCCTCCTCCACCCCACCCTGGCGACCACACTGACCTCGCATCCCCGTCAGAGCTCCCATTCCCACCCGGCTTTGTAAGGAATTAACAGCACCTCGAGTTTAAAATAGCTACTTCAAGTCCAAAAATAACCCCCCTAAAAAAGCGCACTAATGCTTCACATTGAACAGTGGCTTATTCCCACCTCGAGAAAGCATAAAGCACATTACAGCACTAAGAAACCCCTTAGTGCCTTAATTTACTAAAGCATTAAGTTTTCTCCTCCGCCAGGAGGGAGTTCTCACAGAGCTCCAAGAAACCAGGTGAATAAAGTGACAAAACCCTCTCCAATAAAGAAAGGATTCCTTTTAGACGTGTCACTCCTCGGGGAAAATCAGACGAACCCGCCCCATGTGCAAAGCATTAAGCCAGGAGACAGCTTCCCCCCCGCTACAACCAAAGCCCCGTGGCAACCCAGATGTTCAGCCTGCTGCTGAACGCAGCTCCCGCAGCATGCGCGAGCATCGCCAAGGGGCTAGTTAGTGTCAATTGTTATTACACCTTAAAGAGGGGGGAATTGGGAACTTTCGGGCCAAGGGAAATAAACGGCTCAAGCGGCTTTGTTTCAAACGCCTGCCTCAGGAAAAACAGCATTGGAATATCGATTGACCCAACCGCCCGAGCCGCTTCCATCCTCCGCCAGGCTGCCAAGTGCCACCTTCTCCGTCCTGGCTCCCGCATCTCTGCGGGTTCCTGTTTGGAGTTGCCCAACTGGCAGGCTGACAGTTTGGCTGCTGGGCGAGTTAAAAGAGCTTTAGCACTGGATTATGATTCACGAGTTGGTTTCTAGCAACACCGGGATGCCGAAGCATTGATTATTATTTATTATTGTTTTGAGCGCAAAGGTTTGTTTGAATCACTCCAGCCGCTTCCCAAGCTTTAAAAAGACGGGAAATCACTGCATAGGTTCCAGCACTTTTAGCCCTCCCCTCCACCTGCCTCCTATTTCATCCTAAACCTCCTATGGCGTTCCCCCATTGCCATGGCAGGGAGGGTGGTACTAAATGGTGCTTACGGACCCTTACAACTCAAACCATTCCATGATTCTACTATTCAAAGTCTTCCCATCTCATCCCAAACACAGAACAGAGTAAAGTGGTGAAGCAAAGCGCTTAATGAGCATTTTCCTACCCTCAATTCAAGGACCTAATCCTGCTTTCCCCCTTCAATTAGCAAATCGCATAGCAAGATGCCAGACAGTGGGAACCCCCGCAGAAGTGGTACCCCAGTGGTCCATCCTCCCAGGGACTGAAAAGGGGGGGGTGTTGGGGTGGTGGACATGGGACATGGAGAGGGCAGAAAATTGGGACACGCGTGTCTTAACGCCTCCCGCTCCCTGGAAGCGGTGGCGCGATCCCAGCACCTTCCTCCATCTCCTCGCGCTGGAAGTGAGTCACGGGCCGGCAGCGGGTGGGATGCGGACACGGGGATGATGCTGAAAGAGGTATTTTGGGAAAGGGAAAAAGAGGGCATTGCATTGAGGCCTCCCCGGGGGCTGCTCCCAACATTCCCCCCCCCCCATATCCCTCCATCCCTCAGTGCCGTACTCACAGCGGCGGGGCAGCGCCGGGCGGTTGTCATTGGGGAGCCAAATCTTCTGGATGCGGCTTTGAGTCAGCTCCATGGGCATGGTTAACACGGGAGGCAGCGGGCGCTCCGCGTGGTGCGCGTGAGGGAAAGGCCAAAAGAGGCGCAGTGAAAGCAAAAACGAAAGGGGTTTTGTGGCAGCGAGGTTTGGACCAACCGCCGCTGCAAGTTCGGATGCTCCTCGGAGTCGTGTTAAGGCTGCACGGCGGAGGAGGAGGGGAAGGAAGAGGAGGAAGAGGAGGAGGGACGGGGCTTCAACGCACAAAGCCGGCAGGAACGGTGCGCGCACGGCGGGGGGAGCGAAGGCGAGTCCGGCCGGAGCTCGTGGTCTGGATGCGAAAAAAAGAATTAAAAACGCTACAAAGGAATTAAATCCCCTTTTCGGAAAAAAAAAAATCAAAAAAGAAGCGAAAATAAAAGGGGAGAAAAAGGAAAATCTGAGCGCGAGCAGACGGGAAGGGCTCGGCTGCCGGCTCCGGCTGCTCCCGCTCCCCGGCTCTACTCACGGCGGATCCACAGCCGCGGCCGCTCCTATTTGTATCCCGGCAGGCCGGGGCGGAGGGAGGAGGAGGAGGAGGAGGAGGAGGAAGGGAAAGGGGGGGGGCAGCGGTCGGGCTGGTTCCGTCCCGTTCTGCCGCCTGCCGCCGGCCCCCCGCACTGCAGCGGGGACAAAGGAGGAGCCGGGCGGCCCGGGGAAGCTTTGTGATGCTGGGGAGGGCAGGATCCAGGCACGCGGGATGGAGATGGGTGAGGGATGGTGGGAAGAAAGGGGGGAAGTTGGAATCGGTGTGATGGGAGTGAAGTGAAATGAGAAGAATGGAACTGAACGGGAAAGGAAAAGAGATGGGAATTAATAAAAAGATAAGGGAAAAAGAAAAGATAAAGAAAAAAGTATAGGGAAAAAAATAAAAAAAGTAAAATGAAATCAATAACAAAAATAAAAATACAATAAAAATAAAGAAAAATTTCAAATTAAATAATATAGAATAAAACCAAAAAAATAAAATAAAGGTTAAACTTGAGGAAATAATGAAAATTAAATAAAGAAAACATTAAAATAAAATACGAATTAAAAAGGTAAAATAAAATCAGTAACATATAAAAAATAAAAGGTAAAATTAACTAATAAAAAAAAATAAAAACAACGGTAAAACGAACTCAAATGAACAGTAAATTAAAAAGAATATCAAAGTAAATAATCAGAACCGAAAGGAGAACGCAAACCCCGGGCTCAGATCGCACCGTTGGCTCGGGGGATGCTGCGGGGACCGCTCGGTCCCGGGGTACCCCCCCCCCCCCGGCCGGGTTTCCGCGCGCCGCACGTCGCTCACGTCGCGGGGGCGGGAACGCTCCACAGGCCACGCCCCCTTCGCGCCAAGCCACGCCTCCTTCACGCCAGGCCACGCCTACTTCCAGCCTGGCCCCGCCCCCAGGCCCGCGGGGGGGTGAGCCAATGAGAGGGGTCTCCTTAAGCAGGTTGTTACTGGGTTTATTGCTTTATTAATTACATCGTGTTATTCTATTAATAATTTAGTATCATCATTATTAGAATTATAATACATCTTGTTATCTTGACATTTGTTATTTTAATTACGTATTGTTTCTATTATCTGTTATTATTTCAATATTTATTGCTTTCATCATTTTATTAATTCCTTATTTTTATCATTTTATTATTTACTATCCAGAGGATTTCACTACGTTTAATTATTTTGCTATTCAATGCTTTTATTGCTTTATTACTTGCCCTTTAATAGCGTTACTGTTTTACTATTTACCATTTCTATTTAATCATTTGTGGTTTATTAAAGTATTAATTTCTCTCATGACATATTTTATTATTGCCTTATTTGCTATTTTTGGTATTCTTTCAATTCTTTTATTATATTTTACTATTATATTATTTATTGCTTTTATCCCTTCATTTCATCTTAAATTATACGTAACAATAAAATGCATCATAAGTTATTCTGATATTTACTACTTATATTACCTTATTTATTTTATTATTTAAATCTTATGTATATATTAATAACTACAATTTTTATTAAGTTCTGGCTATCTTTTCTATTTTGTTACTTATTCCTTTTAATTTTCCCTTATTTATCGCCTTTATTCTTATTGTCATTATTTTCATGACTTCCATTACTTTATTAGCCTAATTATTACTGTCCCATGGCCAACTTGCCCTCAGTCACATTCAGGCAGCAGTAACATCCCCCGAAGCATCAGTGTTAATAAAGCAAAGTCTGCCTGTAAGTTTAAATCTTGATGAGTAATATCTCAGTTGCTTCAAGTCTCCCGTTGTTGCCTTTTTTCATGACATGGGGCTTATGTTTTTCTACCAGTTGTAGAAAGAACATATTTTTGGCCTTCTCCTTACATGGAGCCAAGATGGATGGAGGGAAAAAATGCATGATCCTTCCCTCTCCTACGCAGGGAAAGAGTATTCACAGACAAAAAAGAAGGTACTGAATTAACTGCTATGAGGGAGACTGGCTTGGGATGGAGGTAGGAAGATGGGGATCAGCAGTGATGCTCTGGCTGGCAGAGGTGGGGATGGGGGGTCACAAAGAGGTGCTGCCTGGACAAAATCCATCCTTGGGAATCACAGACTGGTTTGGGTTGGAAGGGACCTGAAAGCTCGTCTATTTCCAACCCCCTTCCATGGGCAGCGGCACCTTCCACTAGAGCAGGTTGCTTCAAGGCCCATCCAGCCTGGCCTGGGAAAGGATGGGGTTTGTTGTTCCAAAATCCCATACGCTTTTTCCATGGAGGGCAACAAAAACATCCGTTCCAGCTAAAACATGAGCTGGATGAATGAAATCGATGTGATGCTGCAGAGGTTGGGCATCCTCCTCCCTCCTGCAGGATTGTGCTGTGAAAAACACCAACCCCACAACATGGAAAGGAGCCCGAAAGCAAAACCCTGCCTGAATGAAGATCACCGTCACTTCAGATTAGATCCACCTTGTAATTCTTGGCTTAAAAACCCCCGGATAACTGGAGCGGAAAGCTTTGACTCTGAAATAAATGGCCTGGTTTTCAAAGGCATGAACACCCAGCTGCTCCAAGTGAGGTCAGCTGGAAGGAGCATCCTTACTATTTATAAGTAATAATGAAAGGGGGGGTAAGCACGGCAGCACTAGGTAAGACATGGAGTGAGGGTTACCTGCTCCATCACAGGAGCATGCAGGGATTTAATTCATGCAAAGAGATGAAGGTAGAAATGTAATCATAGAACCACAGAATGGTTTGGGTTGGAAGAGACCTTAAAGCTCATTCAGCTCCAACCCCTGCCGTGGGCAGGGACACCTTCCATAGAGCAGCTTGCTCCAAGTCCCTGTGTCCAACCTGGCCTTCAACACTGTCACTAATGGGGCAGCCACAGCTTCCCTGGGCAACCCCTGACAGTGCCTCAGCACCCTCACAGGGAAGAGCTTCTGGCTTATATTTGAGCCAAATCTGCGTTTTTTCATCTTAAAGCCACCCCTCCCTTGTCCTATAACTACACACCCCTGTAAAATGTCCATCTCCAAATGCCAGGGCTCGAAAACTGAGGGTCTTGGTGGTTGACAGGGAAAAACATGACCTTGAGCATCCCAGGGATGCAGAGGTGCAGTGAGGTGCAGAGGGAAAGGCAGCACAAAGGAGGTGGGTATGGGAGAAAAGGGTGAAAACCCTGTTTCTGTCAGAATGGAATGCAAGTTTCTTACGGGGTTTGCAGGTTGTGAACTTCCCCAAAGCATCAAAGCCCAAACCCCTCAATTCCCTTCTTTTTCCCCTGTTGCTCAAATGCCAAACAGCAACCCATCCTGAATGGGGGAATTGGGCTCTGCATGCATCCCAGAATCACAATCCCAAGCGCTAAATTCCCCATCCCCTTTGGAGAAGGGACCGTCTTCCCCCAGCATCCTTCCTTTGGCATCAAAATCCAGGCAACAGCAGTGATCCTCTGGCAGCCCCAACTCTGACTAAGCCGTGATTCATCCTCCTTTTTCTTTCTTTAATTTTTTTTCCCCCTTCTAAAGCAAACTTGGAAGCAACGGAGAAGTCACGTTCATGTCTACGTTCAGCGCAACACGAACCATCTGCTTAGGATGTGTCATGTTGGGGATGTGGTGCGTGATTCCTGGTGAGACCAGAGTTGCGCGGTCCAGCCCTGCACCTAGCACAGTTTGGAGACATTGGCTGAGAGCCATGCACTCATCACCATAGAGCATCATAGCATCATTTGGGTTAGAAAAGACCATCAAGCACATCAAGTCCAACTGCCCCCAGCACCACCGAGGCCACCACTAACCCATGGCACTGAGGCCTCTCTCCACAGTGTGTGAACACCTGCAGGGACGGTGACTCCAGCACTGCCCTGGGCACCTCTTCCAATGCCTCAGCACCCTTTGGGGAAGGAATTGTTCCTCAGCTCCATCTAACCCTGCCCTGGTGCAGCTTGAGGCCGTTTCCTCTTGTCCCATCCCTTGTTCCTTGGGAGCAGAGCGCAGCCCCCTCCTGGCTCCATCCTCCTCTCAGGCAGTTGGAGGGAGCCATCAGGTCCCCCCTGAGCCTTCTCTTCTCCATCAGATCCCCCCAGGTCCCTCAGCCCTTCCCATCACACTGTGCTCCAGACCCTGCACCAGCTCCATTGCCCTTCTCTGGCCATGCTCCAGCACCTCAATGTCTCTCCTGTAGTGAGGAGCCCAGGATTGAACACAGGATTTGAGGTAGGGCTTTAACTCCCATAGATGCAGCCATACATGCACTCCATTGCAGGGCAGCAATTTCCAGCACAGCCTCAGTTTACACGAACACAAAGTGTTCTCCCTACCCTAGGAGGAAGGTTGCACAAGTCATGCAGCAGCTGCCCAAATTCTTGTTAGTGCATCAATAACGCCTTCTTGTAACAGAGAAAACCATTCCCCTGGGCTGACTGGGGGGTATTTATACACTTATTTGGAAAAAGAAAGAGAAACCAACTGGTGAACACCCAAAAGCCCATCAGCGGGATACAGGAGAAGCCAAGAAAATCACCTGTAATGTATTAGGAGAATCAGGGGGTTTCAGAAAGGTCAGGGAGGAAACCAAGGGCTTGGCCCTCCTCTCAGCTGCTGGATGCTGAGCTGGTTTTGCTGCTAATGGCACCTCTTTGCATGGACTTGAGGTTTACAAAGCTGCTGAGGGTCAGGCTCGCTGTGGGGAGGGTTTTGCAAAGTGGGCTTGGAGAGGAAGATGGAGACCTCGGTCCTTTGTGTCTGTACCTCCTCATTGCCCATCACGGTATTCAATTTCAGGGATACATAAACGAGGAGTGAAGTGTGAACTGTGCCTACATCACTGCAGTATCGCTGCTCCCACTCCCCATCTCACCCTCTCCTGCTGCCTGCCCCGGTCCTGCTGATGGTGGGAACACGATGAGCTCCTGCTTCAGCCCCTGTAACACACTGGGGGGGTTCTGCCATGGAAAAGAGGCTCTGAGGGTGCTGAGGCGCTGTCAGGGGGTGCCCAGAGAAGCTGTGGCTGCCCCATTAGTGGCAGTGTTGAAGGCCAGGTTGGACACAGGGGCTTGGAGCAAGCTGCTCTATGGAAGGTGTCCCTGCACATGGCAGGGGTTGGAACTGAATGAGCTTTAAGGTCCCTTCCAACCCAACCAAGCTGGGATTCTCTTAATCAGACATTTTTCCTTCCTCATTCTTGCCCTTTCCTCCCCTACCCTTGCAGTCTCACACTCTTTTTCCTCCTCAACAGCACCAAACCTGCAGCACCGACACCGCTGCTGGCCAAAGAGGAGCAATGACCAAGCAAAATCATTTATTCACAGTATTATTTCAATTCAGGGTTTCCTGCAGTGATTATGGGATGCTGTTCAGTACTTGCAGCCGTCTACCCTGAAATCAGAGGAGAGCTCTGGTTTGACACCTCTAGTGTTTGAAACAGGGAGCAGAGCAAGGCACATTGTGTGCTTGGGCTTCCCCTGAGCATCCCTCCCTTCACCCACTGATGCAAACACCCATTCCCCTCTATGGGGACAAGCCATCCCATTTAGAGGCTATTGCACTCTAACTGTACTTGATGTGCTCATCACACGTCTTCCTTCCCCAACTGTACAGAACTATTTGTTACTAACAGCCCAGCACTGAAATGCCATCGGCGCAAGCACTTGGGGCTGCCACTCACATGTCTTTACTGACAAATAGCTGCAAGCAGAGAAGGGGAAAACTCCCAGGGGTTCAGCCTTGGACATTGAGAAACTGAATATGAGAGAGGAAAATCCCCGTCGAGGCTCAACCCCGCTGTATCAGCACCAAACACCACGGCAGGAGCTCATCTTGCCTTTTGTGGCAAGAGAGGCAGGGAAAACCACGGAGAGGTTGCAGAAATGCATGGGGCTGCTGTTCCCAGCACCTCAGCAATAAGCAGCAAGGGTCAGCTCTTGGGCACATATCTGGCTTACAATGATGGGCAAGTAAAAAACCCCATCGTTTCACTGTCCACTGGCAATAAAGGGGCTCTTTATAGTCTTTAAGTACTTCTTCAACCAATTCAAGCCTCAGGACCCATTTGCCACCGCCCTCAGCTCCCCTGTGCGCCGACACTGTCACCCTCTGTTCAACACAGAAACTCTTCCAGGGACAATAAATTCTGCATGAAGCCAGCCCTCTGTCATACTCGGCCATCAGGGCTGCTAAAACCAATCTATTTCTTATAACTCCCTTTGCATTTAGGAGCCCTTCAAAAGCAGGAGGATGAGGGTTTGAACCTCGTTTCTTTAGAGCTGTCAGTTTACACACTAACTAGAGGAGTTTGGTTATAATCGGGTGAGTTAAAGGGAGATGGGAAAGGAAATGGGAGAGTTGCAAACGCATTACTGACCCTAACGAATAAGGGGAAGAGGGAAGGATGAGAGCTTGGATTTAATCTCAATTCATCAAATTAGAAGCAAAATCACTCAGGGACCCCTCTATTATCCCCAGAGAGATGTGGGTGTCCCCAGCTGTGCTCAGGCTTTGAAAGGTTCCTGGGGATCATGGAGTCAAAGAATCACAGAATGGATTGGATTGGAAAGGATCTTAAGATCATCCAGTCCCGACCCCCTGCCATGGGCAGGGGAAAGACCAAGGGAAGCAGAAAGTTAGAGATGGGGAGGTGTAAAATGGGTGTTGAGTAGGCAGGATTGATGATCCCAAAGGAGCCTCCAAAATCAGTGTTATTTAAAATCACTGGGAAGAGATTTCATCTATAATTTCTGAGAATGAAATTCTATAAAAGAATAAACTTGGAAATAACGTTCTGATCCCACAACATCCATTGGAGGAGGGACATTTCCCAGCGTTGGCATGTCTGCTCAGAAACACGTCCAGGAGGATTGAGCAACGTCCTGTGAAAGTTCCTGACCTTACAAGAGTTATGCAAAACAGAGCTCACCCCATAAACAGGGTTTGTAAACAGGGCTAACACATAAACATAACTGACTCCATGGGCTGTGAAGATGGGAGATTTAGATGAGATATAAAGATGAAGCTCTTCCCTGGGAGGGTGCTGAGGCACTGGCACAGGGTGCCCAGAGAAGCTGTGGCTGCCCCATTGCTGGCAGTGTTGAAGGCCAGGTTGGACACAGGGGCTTGGAGCAAGCTGCCCTATGGAAGGTGTCCCTGCCCATGGTAGGGGTTGGAACTGGATGAGCTTTGATGGCCCTTCCCACTCAAACCAGCTTGGGATTCCATGAAACATGTGGGTTCAAAAAGTGGTTAGAGGGTAATTAAATGGCATGAGGTTGGGATATTCCGTCCTTGGGAATCTGATACTGGTTCTCCTTGAAATAAAATCTAACTGCCCAATTGCAGGCTTGTTCCAAAAAGAAAGCGTGAGGATCAGTCAGAGAGCCACAATTCAGGTTTTAGCACTCTCAGTGGCTCCGAGTTGCCAATATTCACATTAGCCTGCCCCTGGGTTGTACCTATTCCCAGGTGCTTTTAGCTATGTGCAAGGAGCTCCCCATTTGCCCTATGCTGTTAGGGTGTGAAACTTCCCACTGAACGTCCTGGGTGTAAATCCACTTGACTTTAGATCACCTCATCCCTAAGCAGGATGCCACAACAACCTGCAACAAGGCACAGATCCAGCACAGAAATCCAACAATGTGTTTACAGCGTTACTCTACCCCAGCTGCCAGATCAGATATTACCTGTCCTGCTGCTGCTGGCATAAACCCTGCATATGTTACCACAGAGCCTTTTCCAGATAAATCAGCACAAACACACAGTGCACATCCAAAACACAGCCACATACCTGCTACTATGGAGAACATTAGCCCAGCCCAAGTTAGCACAGTGCTGCAAAGTGATGCAGCAAGCTGGAGATCCAGCAGGAAGGAGCTAAAATCACAGCACTCCTCTAAGCACAGGTTGTTGTAGGAATCAATGCCATGGGGCTGCCCAATGGTTGAAGTTCATGAAGAGCTTAATTCCCAGTCCAGTGGTGCATTTGTGATGAGAAGAAGCATGAGCAGGATAAAGGGAGGGGATTCTCCTTCTCTGATGTGCTCTGGGGAGACCCCCCCTGCAACAGCACAAGAGGGACATGGAGCTGCTGGAGTGAGTGCAGAGGAGGCCATGGAGATGCTGCGAGGGCTGGAGCAGCTCTGCTCTGGAGCCAGGCTGAGAGAGCTG